>APFE031235606.1:0-15425 GCA_000404065.3 Pinus taeda | reverse complement strand
AATTCTGGAAATTTTACAGAATGCTGGAAATTGCAGAAATAAAAATCAGCAGTAATAAACAGCCATTAAAACACTGATATTTTTGGTCAATGTGACCCTGGAAAAAGCCCCTACAACTCTTGGGGAAAACCAGTTTGAGAGCTCTTCTTTATTTCTGAACAAAAGCCTTTTTACAGCAAGAAAATATTCAGCAAAAATCAGCAAGCAAACTTTTACAACTTATCTCAGCCTTGCTGAAACTTAGCCTTGCTGAAAAACTGCCCTGCTGAAACTTCGTTGTTGTTACTCCGCTGCTGAAACTCCGTTGCTGATACTCCGCAACTCACTGTCCAGAAATCTCCCTTGCTCTCTTGCTCTCCTTCTCTCAATCTGCTCATGAAAGAATTGAATCGAATGTGATCTTTTCCTCCTTTTCCTCCCTTAATATAACTCCAAGTGACTTTTGGGTGATCCAAGTGACTTTTGGGTGATCTCTAAATCCAATGGCTGAAATAGATTTAGATCAATGGCTGAGATTAAATGCACATTTAAATCTCACTTTCTATTTTTTAATTCACCCACTTTAATAAAGACCCACTTAGTCATTTATTTCCAAAGTCACTTTTCCTTTCTAATTTTTCATTGACTTTATAAAAGTCACTTTAAAATTAGACTTAGTAACTTTATCACTTAAAGTCACTTTTAAATTAGATTTTAACTTTATAAAAATTATAAAGTCACTATAGGAGAAAAATTAAAATCTTTTGGACACTTTTCCCTAGGCCAAAAATCAAAGCCTAAGGGATCCACCTGTCCTCCGGTACCAAATTTCAACACCCAAGACAACAATGGCCTCAAAAATGAATTTGATTGTTTCGCTGCACGTCTTCGAAGAGTAAATGAAGGTATGGGGGATTCAGGAAGACTTAATGTCTCAGCATGGAGCTCCACTCGGTCATAAATGCAAAGGACTGCCCCGACAAACTCTGTTGTTGCTTTGTGACAAGCAAACACAATCGATCGCTACCAACTACAGAGAGTGGAGAAGTCAGGCAGTTAAGGCGAAAGCGACAGGAACCGGTCGAACAGCAGGAAAGGCATCATGGCAGAGACGTGGGCTGATCAAGGGCCTTCACAGGAACAGCAAAAGGACATCTTCCTCCATCATCATTCAGTTTCCCTTGTTTCTATTTTACTGTAAGTTCTGTTTATTCTATATTTTTTGTGTATTCAAGAAAGGAATCGAATCCTTGAGAAGCATCTTGGGCAGCAAAGTTATTGCAGGCCGAGACAGCTAGTCAATCAGATAGTCGGCCCTTGGCTGAGATATTTTGTAAATGTTAATTCAAAGCTCCCCCTCTTCTAATAAATAGGGGGAATAAACACTTAATAGAGGTTCTGGAATTTTGCACCCGCAGTGGTCCAAATTATGTGGTTCCACTTTGGTTTTATGTAGCTTGTTCATGAGGGACTTGAGCTATAGATTATTGAATGTAAATGGACTAGTGAATGGGACTCATTTCGAAGATTAATGAACTCTTTGGTGATTCCAATCATGGCAATGCGTAGTATGTTTTCCCCTCTGTAAATCTCATTTCATATATGTTTTTCTTTCTCTGAAATAGTGTGATGAAGCTGTCGGTTTCTCTCTGATTCATGGATTTATCTAGGCTACTAAATAGCGAATAGTACCTGTGTATAAGACAGATTTACTTCTGTTAGTCTATAACCTGTAGTACCTGTGTATAAAACAGACTTACTTGTGTTATTCGATTAACCTGTAGTACCTATATGAGCACAGATTTACTCATGTTGATTGGTGATAAAGGTACCCATGAGGTATATGGCATGAAACCTTAATTTGTGCTCCACTCTTTCCGCTCTTTCATCTCCTCCCTCTTCCATATTTATGTTGGAACATCATGGCTTAGGATTCTACATTGTAATCGGCCCTACGCACCGAATTCCCTCCTTCCTTTTCTCCTCTTCACTTTACTACAATGTCAATATTAAGTTGCCTGTTGTTGTGCGTTGTCCACTAGAACTAGACATTTCTCTTTGAGGATGGCCTAATTTACCCCCTGAACATTTGGATCCATGTATTGGCTTGAGTTTACCTTAATGAAGGCCTATTGAACCAAGCCCCTTTATTATCCTTTTAACTACGTGATAATTGGAGTGCAACAGAAAGCCCCCATTGATAATCTTCCATGCACTCTTCTCTTTAAGATGTCCTAGGCACTGGTCTACAATCAACCCAGAGGTTGTCTCTAGGAAGCCTTCTATGTCTCCCGAAGTACTTGTGCTACGAGTGCCAGAAAAAGCTACAACGATAGCACATGTTTCTGCATCTTTTGCATATTCACTGCGGATTTCATTAAGCCGTTCTAGGATTATAGTTGAGACTACAAACAAGGATGTTTCTCCATCTTTTCTAGAAAAAGAGCATCTGCCACTACATTGTCCTTTCCCCTTTTATGTAATATCTCCATGTCAAAAGCATCAATATTTTCAATCAACTTATAATCTTCAGAGAGTGTTTTTTGTTGGAGGAGGTATTGGAGATTGTATGTAGACTTAAGACGTTCTCGCTTATTAAGCTCCCTGCTTTCAAAAGCTATTGGATGACCATCTTGTATCAATATTGCTCCTATACTAAAACCCTAAGCATCACATCTAATTATAAATGGTTTTGAAAAGTCAGGAGTTGCTAATACAAGTACATTAGACATAATTTCTTTCAAGTCTTTGAAACACTTTTCTACTTCATCATTCCAAAGAAATGATTTTTTCTTTAGAAGGTTTTACAGAGGTTCAGCTACGTGGGCATAGTTTTTAATAAACCTTCAATAGTACCCAATTAACCCTAAGAAACCCCTTAACTTGGATATGTTAATTGGTTTGGGCCACTCTCCTATAGCCTTGATTTTATTAGGATTTACTTTCACTCCTTCCTTGGAATGTCTGAGATACTCTACTTCCTCTTTCCCAAAAGCACTTGGATTTCTTGCCATAAAATTGATGCTCTTCTAATACAATGAGAACTTGCTCTAAATGTTCTAAATGCTCCTTCCATGTTTTACTATAAATTAGAATATCATCGAAGAACACTAACACAAACTTCCTTAGATATGGATGGAATATCTCATTCATGGTGGCTTGGAATGTTGTTGGAGCATTAGATAGACCAAAAGGCATTACCTTAAACTCATAGTGACCTTCATGTGTACGGAAGGCAGTTTTTGCTATGTCTTCCAACCTTACCCTTATTTGCTAGTACCCTAATCTCAAATCTAATTTTGAGAAGTATTTAGCTCCATGTAGTTCATCCAGCATTTCATCGATAAACGGAACTGTAAACTTATTCTTAATCGTTATCTTGTTTAGCCCTCGTTAATCTATGCATAACCTAAATGATCCATCTTTTTTTCGAACTAATACAACTGGAGCAGCATATGGATTTCTACTTTTTGTGATAATGCCACATTTTAAAAGATCCTGGTCTGATCTCTCAATTTCGGTTTTTTGATGATGTGGATATCGATACGGTTTGATGTTGATGGGATTTGATCCTGATTTGACTTCGATTGTATGCTTGATTTCTGTTTTAGGAGGCAACTTCATTAGAAGGTCTTGGAACACCTTCTCGTGCTTCTTGAACTTCAGGTGACACTTCGTTAATCATATTTTAAGTTAGCATTTCTAATTGGTTACACTACACTAAATAAGTTGGTGCTCCCTTCCGAATCATTTTCATCATCTGGGATGATGATACAATTTGATTCTTAGGTGGTTGGAAGCCATATAACTTGTATTTCTACCCTTCCCATTACTTTTTATAAATTGCTTTTGATGATTAGTGGAGTAAGTGCCTAGGGTTTGTAGCCATTGGATACTTAGGACCACGTCAACTCCTCCTAATGGTAGAGTGTAGAACGGAGATTCTAGATTATAGTCTTGAATCTATAATTTGCCTTTATGGCATTTCCCTACTTTTTCAATTTTCTTAACGTCAACTACCATAACCTTCATGTTGCGCATAGGAAATTCGAAAATGTTGAGCCTTCTCGCCATAGTTGAGTCCAAAAATTTGTGGGTGCTACCAGTATCGATTACAACCATTACGTTGCTTTTTTTTATATGACCTTTTAAAATTAATGTTTGGGATTGTGATATACCTGTCATGGCCAATAATGACACTTGCGGAATGTTCTCGCTATCTAGTTCTGGAGAAAATTGTGGAGAATCTTTGATTTCTTCTACGTCTTCACTGTCTGAATCATTAGCGGCTTCACACTTATATAGGTTCTTGGTTTCTTTTCCCTTAGCACATATATGTTTAGGGTCCCATTTTTCGCCACAACGTTTTCACTTGCCTTCTTTCATTCCTTGAATTTCCAAGTTAGTCTTTTCTCCTTCACAAAGACGTGGTGGAACATATTTTGCATCATCCGTGTTCGCAGTTTGGGAAATTTTCGTCTCAAATATACTCTTTCAACTTTTGGCCATTTCGTGCTTCTTTTCAACAGCTTTTTCCTTTTGTCTTGCTACTTCTACAGACGTGATGTCATGAACCTCAAGTTGAACCTGGAGATCAAGTTTAAGTATGGTGATGTATGACTGAATGAGATGAGTAATTGATAATCCAGGTTCACGTGTAGCTAAAATTTCCCATTCTCGAGTGTATTCGTCCATGACTTCTTTTTGTTGCAATCTAGTGAGTGTTTAGAAGAACTCTTCTTCCTTGACAACTTGGAACCTCTTAAAGAATGCATTTTTGAATTTATTCCAACTGATAGCAAGTGTCGTCTTCTTCCACCACGTATTCCAATTATATACTTCACCTTCCATTTGCATGGACGCATGGCTGATCTTTTCATCGTCATTGTCAATACCGTAAATCTTGAAATATTGTTCTGCTTTATTGAATCATGCAACACTGCACTTCTCATTACCGCCAAATTTGGAGAGCTCAAGTTTTACTCTTCATTGATATGCAGTAACTGATGGAGTAAAGAAGGGGTATTGATTCGCAAGCTGCATATTTGAGTATTGATTCCAGAGGTACATATTTTGAAAATTCGTGTTACTATTTTTTTGATGGGGTATGAATGATGCTTTTGGAGACTCGAGTTTCTCATGTAAGTCTGACGAGCTTGATGTATCCGGAGAATTGAGATGTTTAGTTTCATTATCCTGAGATATTTGATTAGGTGTAATCTTCAATTTATCACAAATATAGGTCAACATCACCATTGCTTGGTTATGATTTAGATCCACCTTATTTGAAAGGATTGCATAACCCTTTTTAAATTCATTGAGATTCTACTCGAGGTGACTCTCTATTCTCTTTGTTGTATTATGGAGCTCCTCAATTTTTTTGCCATGTTCGATCACCTTAGACTCAAGATCTATCAATCTCTTATTAAAATCGACCATCAACATTGATGAAGACATTGAGCGTGTATGAGGTGTAGTAATTTCTTTTTTTATTTAATTAACTACTATATTATTGATTTAATTACTTATTATAACTTATAATTTAATATATTAATTAATTATTTATATAAATAATTAAATAACTATACATATAACTATTAAAACTTGAACTTAAAAATATGACTTTAATGGACATACGAATCGAAAGGGAATAATGTGATGAAGTCAATAGTGAACGATGCGAACAAGTGCGAGGTCAGAAAGGGATGCCAGGGAGGAAGCAAGATGGCAGAGGACAAATGACAGCAATAAGAATATTGCGGTCAAGTACAGACAAGATGAAGATATAGGAAAGAATGTTGCGGTCGAGTGGCGATAACACGCGGGACACGAAACAGGTAATGACAGAAGTGCGGCACAAGGAAGCTACGGTGGAAACATGGTAAGGACAGTGGAAAGGAAGACGGCAAACAGGGCAGGTCAACAGAAACGTTGACGAGTAATAGGTGACATGGAGAATGAACGAAATGCGGTAGAGTGAACACGAATGGTTGGAACGATGTTGTTGGAAGCGGTGACAGGATCAATGGTGGGGACGAGTACAACAAACCAGCGACAAATATTGGGTGGGGTTGATGAAGATAAACTATGGGATGACGGATGACGAGGCAGCAACAAATTGTGGAGCGAAGTGTCCAGAGAACCAACTGCTCTAGTACCAAATGGAGCATTAAAACTCGGAAAACAAATATATATATATAGATATATAGATATATATATATTGATTGAATGATGACCTTTTTACAAGGAGGGCCCTAGCTTAAATAAGACCTTGGGCACCTTTTCGAGAAGGGGCATGATCTTTGATTGTGCCCCAATTACATAATTACCCTAATTACATTTTACATAACAAATTTAAAGAGTCATGGACCAAAACAGGTTGTTCCATCATGTCAGATGGATGGACTAATGGAAAAAACCGAACTATCATAAATTTCCTTGACTCTTGCCCTCAAGGAACCATGTTTTTGAGATCGGTTGATGCATCTGATAGGGTGAAAGATGTCAACCTATTATTTGAGCTTTTGGATGAGATTGTTACAACAGTGGGGTAACAGAATGTTGTGTAGGTCATCACTGATAATTCCTCAAACTATGTTCTTGTTGGAAAGATGTTAAAAGTCAAATATAGGACAATGCTCTGGACCCCATGTCTTGCACATTGCATAGACCGCATGCATGAGGACATAGGAAAAGTGGAGTGGGTGAAGAACATTGTAGAGCATGCCAATGCTCTCACAAAACACATCTACAACCACTAATGGGTATTGAGCCTAATGAGGAAAAACACTAGAGGCAAGGAGCTTGTTAGGCCCGGCATCAAAATTTTTGCAACTCACTTCCTCACATTGCAATTTCTCACTTCCCAACAAAAAAACTTGCAAAAAATATTTTCCAGTGATGATTGGAATTCATCTCAGTGGATTCACAGAGCAGATGGAAAAGACACCAAAAAGAAAGTTTTTGACCACTTTTGGGGGAAAAACAATAGAGGTCGTGAAAATTGGTGAACCCCTTGTTAAGGTGTTACGGTTGGTGGATGGAGAAAAATTGACCATGGGCTACATCTATGAGGTTATGGATCAGGAAAATGAGCAGATACAAGCAACCTACAAGGACAGAGTACGTAAATATGGGCCTCTTTGGGACATCGTTGATAATAGATGGAACAATCAACTCCATCGTCCTATACATGCAGTTGGGTATTTCCTAAACCCAAAGTATCATTATAAAGCTAAGCTAGGATAAGGTCGCACTGGGGAGGTCATAGATGGGTTGTACGAGTGCTTGGAGTGCATGGTACTTGATACGTCATAGTAGTTAGAAATACATCAACAACTCTAGGGCCACATGCACATTTGGCAAAAATCTGGCAAATATCGCAAGAGATGTGGATCAACCAGGTAAGCAAGTTCAATTTATTTATTTATTTTTGTAAAGTTCAATTTTTTAAAACTAAAGTTGTAATTTGTATTTTGTGAATTGCTTATACTTACTATCTAAATTGTTGAATTATGAACTAACTCAAGTCTTTGTCTTTGTAGCACATTCGTGGGAGTAGTTTGGAAGCCAATGTCCTCAATTGCAAAAGTATGTAGTTAGAATTTTCAGCCAAACTTGCAGCCCTTCTGGGTGTGAGCGCAATTGGTCTATTTTTGAACAAAAGACTTGATACAGATCCCATTATGTTGGATGATATTGATCTAGCTTTAGAATGGGTGGAGGAGACTCATTCAATTGAATTTGATGTTGATTTTGATGTTGATGCCATGGAGTTGGGGGTGTTGATCCCAATGCAGATCTGGTAGTTGAACCAGTAGCTAGAGGAAGCAAACCATCATGACCAAGCATGGCACATGGTATTGGTCAGGGGAGCAATAGTCGTGCATCTCAGACAACTTGTGCTTCTAGTTCTGCTAGGCCTAATACTGCTATTGAGGTTGGAGAGGAGTGTGAGGAGTCCTCTACTCTGAGCCAGATGATGTTTATGTGGCTCCTGCCAATGATCCCACGTCTAGTAGTGGTGATGAATTTGATGAGTGATCATGTTGATCAATGATTTGTAGTAGGATAGTGGCCTATTAGCTTGAGTTTTAGCATTGTTTTTGGACTCTAGAGGCAACTTAGAGCCTCATTGGTTATATATTTTGTTGATGATATCATTGATATGTATTACACTTGGTGCCATTTTGATATATGCACCCTTACATGGTATATAAATGAGAAGAATTTCCATATTTTGTCTCTAATGGTTTGGAATCATGGCTTGTAATCTTAAGAAATTTTATTAAAAAATATATATTTTATGTATTTGTTTCAATTCCGGTTTATTGAATCTGGTTCAATCTAGTTCTTGTTCGAATCACAATCAGATAGGCGATCGGTTTGATGTCTAGTTCCATTTTGTAAAACTATGTTTAAAGGTGCAATAAGCAACCTTTAAAATAATATCAATAATGTTTCTCTCAACTTCCTTGTGTGAAACATATTACAAAAATCAAGCACATAAAGAAACCAAAATAACTCGAAAGAGTTCTCCACATTGTATTACTCAGTGAGAAAGCTAAATCTTTTTTAATACGATTACAAGCAAGTCAAGTCAATCCATTTTATGAATGTGGGATAGCCCAAGAAACACAACAAAGTGAAATAAGATGTAAAAGCATAAAATAACCTAAAGTGGAATTGACTTTATTAATGCCTAAGTCTAATATCTCTTATTGACTACTATATGTTAATACATCCTTTAACACCCTCCCTTGATGGTCAATCTACTAACTATGCCAAGATTATCCCAAAATTATCCCAAGACAATCATGCATGTATTCACATGAACAAAAAGCTGAAATAGCTCAGGCTTACGAAGCTCACAACATTAGAATCTAATAAGTAGTACATTTTCTTTAGCCTTTTATGAATTTAGACTTTTGAGTTAAACTTTAGACTATGTTATAAATTATAAGACTTTAAGTTTAAACTTCAACTGTTTAAAAGTTCTGGACCTTCGGAATGCATGTTTGGTTTTCATTTTTGAGTCTTGACAATGGACAAATTGTCAAATCCTAAAGTTACAATGATGATTAGACAAAATTATTCATAACTTATTTTGTGTTTAGTTTCATAATTTCAGCTTGAAGTTATTACTTTCTAGCAATATGGTGAATTCATTTATGCTTATAACTTGTAAATTATCATTGATGTTTATCCACGTGGTGAATTTTAAATTATTATATATAATATATATATATATATATATATATATATTATATATATATATATTTGTTGTCCCTATCCTGCCATCCCCTGAAAAATTTAGGGGTGTGCTGCAGCGGTACCAGAAACTTGGCCCCCCTTTCCCAAATCCAATGCAAAATAAATAAATAAAATCCAAGTACATATATAATCATGCTCCATTGTAGAGGATTGTGAAAGTTCACAAATGACATCCTTGTTCCACCAACTATCACACAATTTGCAGCCAAATTTCTTCCACTGAAAAGTATTTGACCAACAAAATGGCATTGAGAAGGAAGTTTGCTGCTTAAAAGTGGTTAGATTGGAAATACTGCACAAAATTGAATTCAGTGATTGTTTCAGGCTCTGTTTAGTATTTACAGAGATCATTTAGGGGCTTCTCCCACTAAAGTTGTTATCATCACTAAGCCTCTTGTGCAAGCATCGAGGACAATGAATGGAAAAGTGTCAATGGGATAGGGATAAAGGAGATATTAGGACAGTCTATAAGGTGTGTGAATGTATATATGGTCCCATTCGGAGAATTGTTGATGAAGCCACAATCATCATTGCATGGAAGAGAAGCATATTCTATAATGTCGCCCCCACAATTTCAAAGCTATCCTTCGGTGATGAGAGGAACAATGATTTGTATTGAGAGAATGTACCTAAAATTTAAATCCCACAACTCAAAACAATATCAATATACATAAGGATATGTACAAGGAAGCAACTAGCAACTTCGGGTTTAGCTCAATGATTTGAATCAGGGGACAAGAAAATGCCAAGCAAAATTTAAGTTTCAAATTGTTTTGTTTTGTTTTGTTTTGTTTTCAAGTTTTGCATCACTAAAATTGTAACCTTTGTTTTTTTATAAGAGCCCATTGATGGAAAAGTTGCTTCAAAACACCAAATCTACAACAATTCATCAATATATTTTTTTTGTCAGACTGGCAATGCTTCAAGTTGTGAGTGCAACTGGAGCATATTTGAGAACATCAACACCAAGAGGTACAAAAGGATGGAGCATAAGCATCTGGATAAGTCGTTTTGCATTTACTACAACCTTTGCCTGCTCACAAAACAACTGCGGAAAAAGGATTTGGATCCAGTTGTATTGGATAATATTGACCTCAAATCTGACCGGGTCATGAAGAATGAATATCTTGATGATTTGAGATGGTTTGACACAGACACTAATGATGTCACTGCCAACATCACATTTTCTGGATAAGTCAGTTCAACTAGGAGCAACTAGCACTTCAAACCTGTATGCTAGGCATCCTCATAGATGAGTGCTGAACATCAAAACATTGTCTATTTTAAAATTTTAATTATGTCATGATGGATGTACCAACCTTTAGGCTTTAGGCCTCAAACATTTGTAAATTAACTACAATTTTAATTTTTATATTGACATAATTAATGGATCAACTATTATTTTAGAGATTTAGAGATGAGAAATGTCATGATTATTTTATTTGCACAAAATTTCATGTCTTTAGAGATTATTTTTAGTTCTCAAATCTGAAGACAAGTTTTTTCCAGTTGTCAAGCACTCCCAAGTTGAAAGCTGACCAAATTTCAGTCGAGTTTGAGTCTGAACTTTGGTATGCAAAATGTTATGAACATACAAACAAGTAATCACGAAGAAAATGTTCTTTAAATAATTCAATCTATACAAACTAAAAATGCAAGAACACAAGATCTCCCCTAAGTACTGTAGCCAGAGAATAATAGATCATGGAGAAAAGCTCACCTCCATCTCAATGGCCTTCATATCAATACTATAGTTGTGGCCTGCTTCAAAAATATTGTAATGATTATGGTTTTGGAACACTATAATAGGAACAAGTAACCGACTGGCCAAATCAACGGTCTCAAACCTGCAGTATAGGAATACATAGAGCTATAAAACCAACTGTTGTTTCAGAAGGGTCAATCTTCTGAAATGTATTCAAGAAAGTATCCTGCTCATTGAATAAGAATTAGAAAGATACATCATTTTTTCTAAACCCCCATTAACAGATGCTGTAGAAAAAATGAAATCCACTATGATTTATTTTGCTGGCAATGAATGATATTTATGGGAAATATGCATGTATGATTAGACAGAACAAGGAATTCACTAAGAACATCCTTTAAGAATACTTTACTATAAAAGGGTTACCCATGGGATCCAGAAAGGCAGACAGAAGGATTGCGTCTAAACATGTCCCAACTCCCAATGCTCTTCCTTTGATATTGGACAATGTCAAGGACCAAGGTTATGGAAAAAACCTATTAGAAACCTCCATTCATTGTATTCATTTTGTACATGCCTTTCCATTATTGTTTGCATCGTATTATAACAGAACAAATAAAATTAAGATACCAAATGAACAATTACTCAATAATTACACAAATGACCCACACCCAATCACCAGTATGAAACAGTGTTCAGCAAGGCAGACACCTTCACAAACTAATATCTGCCCTATTTTCTATCTATGCAAGTTTAATCCTGTACAAAGGGTTGGATGCACCTTGATATGTCTCTCAAATTTGATGGCTTCTTTGAAGAAATACACATAATGCTATTAAGTATGATGGATGCTCAAGTAATTTGATCAACACTCTAAAGCGAGATGCACGATTGATGCAACAGATGTCCAACCAATCCAACAGATGTCTGAATGGGCTCATCCTTGCATCTCCTAGGATTTCTAATACAGTACTTGACAAAATGCAGAACAAGCCTGACGATAAAATAACCTTAAACCTTCTAAAATGACTTGTATTCCACTCTAGTATATGATTCCAGATAAACAAGAAAACTTAGTTCTGCAACCTCAATCATGAACATACAAATCATAAAACAGAAATAACCACAGTACCTGACATCTGGAGCTAGAACATGTTCAATAGTTGTAGAAATGAGAGCTCCAAGCTGTCCTGTGAAGAGCTCAACAGTGGAACCAGGACTAACAGGACCCTGGCCTCTTGGAAAAAGAATATGCGACAACCTTGGAATCGTCCTGTAACTTACACTACCTTCCTCTGTTTCTATCTTTCCATACGTGCATGGACCAGCAGACAGATCTATGACAGCATATCTACAAAAAACAAGACAGCATATTTGATTATCTCCACGTGCAGTATGAAGAAAGAAAAAATTCACACTATCACCAAGCTGCTACTTAGAGGAAGCCAATGGGAATGATAGATTATAAATATGTCATATACAGCCAAGGAAGTATGTTGACCATCTCCATTGAAAAGTACAAGGACGAAAAAAGTTGAAAAAGCACATACACAAGTAAGAAATGAAAGTGGATTAGCTGCATACTTGCACACGTATATTGTATGCAATACTACTCAATCATTTGTCACCCACAACTGTCAACTGGCCTAGGTTTCATGAATGATATCTAATAGAAAGGTGTTGTGCAATATTGATGGGTATGACTGACATTGTTTCTAGTAGTGGTTTTATCTTCCAAAACCAGAACCCAATGGTGAAGAAATTGGTGATAACACAGTCATGTATTACTAGAGTTCTGCCTTCATCCTTGCGTTAGAATTCTACTAGTATGGTGTGCAATGTCTAACACAGATTTCTGGCTCATGTTAACCAATTAAGCCTTGAGTGGATTATAACTTGGACAAGAGGTTGTGGAGGAAGGTAAAGCTTGAATAGGAAATGAACAAGAGCATGGAGCAGTAATATAGAAAGCACATCAACAACATTTAATATATCAGAAGCTGGCGTCTTCACCCAGAAAGTGAAAAGAATGAAAGAACAATGACATGTGCTATCGCATTTATGTGGATGCTATCAGCATATGACAAGTTTTGTAACTGCCACACATGTATAATGCACTACGGATGATGACAATCAATTGGTCATACGTTAGGGAAGGCAGCCTCCATGAGAGAAGACTTGAGTTAGGCCTGTGAGCTATAGACCACAGATTGAAGCACAGAGATTTTATTATTAGAGTCAGGTAATACAAAACGTCCTCTGTGTGTGCATGTATTCTAGGAAAAATTCTGAATAGCCAAAAAAATGAAAAGAAAAACAAACATGTTAAAACCTATGAACATATTGAAAAAAAAAAAAAGTCAAAATTGACCAATGTTGATCCATGCAGAATCCAAACCAAAGCAGGTTAACTGGTCAAACGACCTTGTGACATGAAACAAAGTGAAAGAAGTCAGTTCTCAAAATGAGTGGACAGCATGAAGCCACATGCATTCAACAAACCCTGGGAAGTTGAGGCAAGAAAACAAGGAAAATGTGGTATAATCCATAATGGCAAGGCAATAGCTACAGACTCATCCCCACCAAGCTGGGTTAATCCTTGATCCATTCTATCAACCTCCACTTGACACCATAGCACAAAGCCTTGGTCTACTGTTTCAATTGCAGCATGGAATTGTGGAGGCTCACTCTTTTTCATCCCCAAGTTCTTCCAATGACGTTATTCATGGAGCTGGCATCATTTTCCTCATGGAGACTCGTGAAAGTAAAGAAAAATTTCTTCTCAATTAAATATGATATTCTTGAGCCTTGATGCATAGACCATAGCTCTATCATAGATACAAAGGCTCAAGAGAGGTCACTTGCTTGTTTCAAAAATTTCATCCCAATTAAACATGATATTCTTGAACCTTGATGCATAGACCATAGCTCTATCATAAATACAAAGGCTCAAGAGAGTTCACTTGCTTGTTTCAAGAACAATTGTCCCTTCTATATGCCTAAAAGATTGTGATAACAAGAAAAGTTGTCAAACTTGGACTCAGACAAGACTCGTCTGGCTTGCGGCTTGATAAGACTTGTTGACATGGCAAATCCTGGTTCAAGACTAGACAAAACTTGAGAAATACGCCCAAAATAAATAAATAAAAATCAAAACATAGTAAATTTTGTGCACAAAAAATACACTACTGACATTTCAAATCCATGTAAGTTACAAAACAACATTCTATGCACAAATATACAATAGCATCTCATAAAATACAATAATACAACATTCAACACTTGATATTTCTCTACAATACAGTAAACTGAAAGATGATTCCATGATAAAATTTCACAAGTAGTATCAAGTTCAACAATTATCAATGAAGGCTCAACTACATAACTCATAATATAATAAGAAATTCAATACTGTTAGTGTTTGTAGCTCAGAAAAGCATTTCCACGAGGGTGTCTACTTATGGAAATCGTCATTAAATGTATCCGGTGAAGATTCGGTTTTTGGCTCATGTCAAATTTATAAAAGACATAGAGGGCAAAGAACAGACATACAAAGAGCATTCATTTCACAAATCACTTCGGTGAAGGAGAAAATGAGAGATCTGATTTGCAGCCATTGGTGAGGAGTTTTAGCAGTAATTCAGCAAGGAGAAGGAAGCCAGCCATCATTAAGGAAGAGCAATCGTACAGCCCAGCAGAGCAGGGCACACAGATTACAAAGCAGGCCGAATGTGTGGTATAGATTTGTCTAGTTTTTTGTGTGGACTGGAATTTTCCAGATTTGTTGTTCGATTTTTAATTTTTCAGAGCCATTTTCCCTGTAAGGGAGTTGTTGTAAGTTCTGAAGATATTTTGAATGATGAACTGATCTAGAAGAGCAGAAATAATTGTGCACTGTATGTGATTCTGTTCTTCATTTTCCGTTGCATGTAAATGTTAGTAATTCCAGCAAGTAGATCTGATATATTTGCTCAGATAGCTGGTTTTAGGATAATTTAACAGGGTATTAGAGCAATTACTATGAGAGAAAAGCAGATCTATTGTTTTCAGATTACTTCAGCGAGCTTGAAACAAAGCTCAGGACAGCCATGTCAGTAACTAGTGTGAAAGTTGGGGTTTCAAATTTCTTGCAATGAAGGCAAGAATCTCAGTGATCTTGAAGGAGCAATACTTGTAGGAAGTTGTGTAGAACCCTCCTCCAGCTCCAACGCAGACCTTAGGGAGCACACAACCACCAACAGTGGTAACAACAATGGTAGTAGACCCTACAGTGCATGCATAGTAGAATAAGGACTTAAAGGCACAAAGGGCGATCCTCAAAGCTATTATGGATCATCTGATTCCGCATGTTGCAGAAACGATCAGATCTAAGGAGATGTTTGATGCCCTGGTATCACATTTTCAAAGTGATAGCATGAGTCGGAAAATGATTCTCAAAACTAAGATCAAAGAGTGCAGAATGAACCCC
>APFE031235605.1:863-12589 GCA_000404065.3 Pinus taeda | reverse complement strand
TGCACTTTCATTACTGCAATCTCTCTTTCTCTGACTTCTGCAGTCATCTCATTGCTGTGGCATTCCTCTGAACCTCTTCTTTGATCCTCCATGATCATCTTCTCACTTGCCATGAGTTGCGCTAGCCTCTGCAACAAGCTCTCCTGTCTTGCCACCACTTACCTCACCAAGCTCTCCTCACTCAGTCTTTTGGTAAGTACTTGGTTCACTGCCTCTAGAACCTCTTTGAGCACTCTCCTCTGCTCACTCTCTAGGCTATCTCTTCAACTCACCTTCTTCTTCAGGACACTACAATTGTCCTCCTTATTCAGCCTTTAGCTGAATGCCAAGTTCAATGCCATCGTCTTTTTTGCAACCATAAACTTCAATCACAAATTTCAATTCAGAAAAATCATCTCACCTCTTAAGATCTTGTATGATCGTTTCCTCCTTTCGCTTCATCTCCCACCTGCACGGCATCTTTGTGCTGCAACATTCATCATTCTCAAAATCTGATCTTATCACATGCAATTTAAAAAAAAAAAAAAAATCATCCTTCAAACAGAGTTATTCCAGCTCTGATACCAAATTGATGGCCCAGGCCACTCCTAGGCCACAGCTACCAGGATCTTTCCTCTATCAAGCCTATAAAGCTTGATGCATGGCTTGTAATCTCATGATTTAAAACCCCCCATTCATGCCTTAATAAAAGATGCGCTAGACCGTCATTTCCTTCCACATAAAAACTGCCCACACTAAAATTCATATCCTGAAATCTTCGACATATATCATAAATAATATATATATATATATATATATATTATATTATATATATATATATATAATATATATATATATATATATATATATTGTTGCACTCTATTAAAGAATGCGCCTTACGGTTCTATCATGACCAGAATTCAAATGCCATTCAACACAATATTATGATCATACCCTTACTATGGACGCAAACATATATTGTTGGTTGAGCACATTTAAAGGATGCGCTTTACCTCAAAGTTTAAATACCAATGACACCATCTTGTAATCATACTGTGGTCGAAGGCTCCTCCAATCTTCTTGCAACACGATCTATATAGCAATAATAGTCCCGTTTCGTTGTTGGCATAACCCTTTTACGCCATACGCTTCCTTGGAAATCAAACATACAGCTGGAGTAATAAGGACGAGTCTTCAACCTTCCTTTCCTTTGTTGTCGCTGCCGGTTATATATTCGTTTCTGAGCTCTGAACCTCGTCCTTGCTTTGGTATGGCTTCGACCTTCGATTTTTAATGCGAAAGCTGACCATCGTAACCTACAGATTGCCACCAACTCATGGGTATAACATGATGTAAATGACTTGGAATACCAGCATGTCAATGGTTAACAATATTTGCGTGTTGGAAAAACCCGATGTCCACCATCTGTCATTCGATGCACTCAAACCATAATTGCATTCAAAGAATAAAACAAAGTCTCGCCCTTTCCTCCGCTCCAAAGTTTCGATCCAATCCAAATTGGAATCGGAGATTGCCAGAACTGAATGTTAGATGAATCATCACCGATCTACAACGCCGATTCAGACTTTCGGACTTGATACAATTCTGAATTGAATTAAGAATTAATTTAACTCCACTCCAAGTTTCCCCGAAGTCCTCTCCATTGAATTTAAGAAAACACAGTCCACAACCATTTAATATGAATGTACAGCAAAACAAAGCTCTGACTTCCACGATTCATAATAAATCAAATGCACAGCACATCTATATATCTACTTTACACCTCCATGCGCTCACCCGTCGCTGCCTCTGTTCCAGTAGAACCACGCGCATATAACTCTGCCACACCGTTGCTACGTTCAAAGCATTCCCTTTCATACCATCACGCGATTTCTGCTCAATGCGCATTCATAATTTACAATTGCCAACACAAACGGATCGAACTATTAAGGGGAATCGCTACCGCATGGACCTACAATTTTCCCATACGTTCCCGCTGGTTATATACGCACCCTTAATTGGAACCTTCAATATTTTAACAGTAAAATTTTCAGCGCATCTACATGCGTTCAAACCAGTTCAATTCAAGGCGGTCTAACTTAATACTGTCAAGCGGATTACCAATTTATAATTAACAATTGACAGTTTCCTCAGCGTTCACCCCTGTTGCGCAATCCTTGATGCGTAATGGTCTCAATCGGAATGATGAGTTCAATTAACCGACGGCCGCTGCCTTACGTGTGTATTGGAGAATATACAAGCGCACTTCCTGAATAAAATCACCTGTAGCATCCACGTATCATCAGTTAACAATTGCATTGATCCTCCATAAGGGATATACATCAACAGCGCCGATCACAGGTCATATATAATTGCTTTCAAATTCAACACGTTGTAATTCACATATAGTAATTTCGTGTTAGGACAATAGAACCATGCGCCCATACAATTCCACATTATGTAAAGGAGCGCCCATACAAATTCACATCGATTTCTGCCATCAAGCACAGGACCAAGAATTCATTAAGACAATTATGCTCATACAGAACTGAATCAACATACTCATATATACATAAACCAATCAATTACAAAGGTTCATTTCATGGCCAGATATACAAATCCATGGCCCTTTTACAACTGCCCGAAGACTCCCAAGGAGAACCTTGCTCACTTCTCACTCCTCACTCCTATTCTCTCTTTTTCTCAAAAAACTCATTCCTATTTACATACTGAACTAATTAAATGCTCAATCCCCTTAGTATCTCAACAAATCCCTAAATCTCTCAACATCCCTAAAAGATAGATTTTCATCCCTAAGACTTAGAAACTAATTCCAACTTAGGCTCCTTCATTAATTCTAACTCTATTTTCTCTCATATTCCTTAAAAGAATATTTACAAAATCCTCAGTTTCTCCTATTTTATTAAAAATAACAAATTAATTTAATCAAATATTAAGAATTGTCACACCCCCTTTAATCACATATTTACAATGAAAAAATGGTCTTGATGCTCCTGCATCAGGAAGCTACCCTTCCGATTGAATGCAAAATCCCTTCTCTCAAATTAGCTATCAAATTGCTCCCGAATACTACTCTGGTGGAAGAATGTCTTCTTTATCCGAAATGGCTTAACGAGACTCATCGAATTGCTTCTTTAGTCATTGAAGCACAAAAGAAGAGAGTGAAAACTCACTCCGATCAGACAGTCAACCCACGTTCCTTCACAGAGGGAGATTTAGTCCTATTGTATGATCAAGCTAATGACAAGCTGGGGGTAGGCAAATTTGAACCCATGTGGCATGGGCCCTATATTGTCAAACGTGTTTTGCAAAAAGGGGCTTATGAGCTAATTGATTACGAAGGCAATCCTTTAGATAAGCCCAGGAATGGGCTTTATCTCAAGAAATATTATATATGAGTCTTTTGTGCATTGTTGTGTACATAAGTGTGTTTCCATTTTGTACATGTTTGGCTTGGTGCGTAAGCATTTGACGCTTATTGTGTCTTTTTGCCTCTTATGTAGATGTTTGTCGCACCTTATGTCAGTTTCGTTGATGGTGCTTGTCGCAATACCCGAAATATTTCCTCCACCACATCGGTTATCTACGATCCTCACAGTGAGTTGGTAGATCTTCAAGGTGTTTGTCTAGGATGTACCACGAACAATGTCATTGAATATAGTGCAGTCATTGAATTACTGACTAAGGTTGTTGTCCTCAATATTCGTGCATTGATTGTGAATCTAGATTCATAGCTTGTTGCTCTTCAACTCAACGGGCACTATTCCATCAGAAACCCTCAAATTTTAAGGTTGTATTTACATGTTCATTTATTGGAAAGGAATTTTGATTATATTACATATTGACACATTCCTAGAAGACTAAATACATTAATTGATGCATTGGAAAATCATGTGTTAGATAGAGATTTGCGACCTTTATGAAAGTAAATCATTCAAGACATAATATGTCAATATAGAAAATAATAGATATATATATATATATATATATATATATATATATAATATATAACAAGCATTGCACATCAGAGTGCTCAAAAAATATATGTTCGGGTTACATCACAAGACAACATGTCTTTCAAAAATTGCAGAAAATGAACCTAGGAGTCTAATCTGTGTGGTGCTCTCTATAACACCAGACTGCTTGGACCACGCATCTGAGAATTTGGTGAATCCTGCCTGACACCCCTGTTCAGTGTTGTTGGTACTATCGAGGGACATCTTCGAATCTTGCATAGTCAGGCATCCCCTCCATCAACCCCTCTAGATCATGAGTGATCTCATCCTCTACATCTCCACCAGGAGGAGGCATCTCGAAATCTCACTCAACTCTCTGAGCAATCAGAGACAAACCTGCAGGTCATTCCGGTCCAACATATGCAAGATTGAAACATAGTGATAAGAACATATGTAAAAAATGATAAAAAAAATACAAAATCTTTAAAAATCAAAATTTGTTACCTCTGTTGTCCTAGTGTTCCCCAGGAGGGAGTACTAAATTCGGATCAACCCTTAAATCTATCCCAGCATATGGCTAGTCCTCGACAATGACAAGTTGACAATCCAACCATTGGAAAAACTCGATTCTCCATGACATATGTTGACCCCCGCCTCCTCGGGGCATCAACATTGCCCAATCTACAAATAGGCATATAGATGATTCCATTGATAAATAAAGACATTCATTCAAATGATAATTACTTTGTTCAAGTAGTTGAACAAAGTAATAATTAAAGCATTATTACATTCTTCTTCATATATCATTGACATAAATACGATTGAACGAATAACATTCCTCAAACATTCAATAGTGATAAGTATAAGGAAGGTTGTTAAAACGCATACATATATCGAACGATAGCAGGATTGAATAAATGTTGATTCATATAAAAGAATGGAGCAAAGACATAGATAATAGTACCATATGTAATTTGAATCCCTTCTGATATCAAAAGCATTCAGATCCCGTCTTCCAACTTAGAAATACTCTCACAAAAAGCAATAGTGCATATCTCATCAAAGTATTCTTCATTCAAATTTAGAATATAGACCCAGTCTTCATAAAAAATATATATCGGAAGCACAATAGTGTGACTCCCGATCCAAGTTTTTATAAAAAAAATGAGGACCCTTTCTAAAGACATGAAAGTGTATATAAATACTATCTAAGCTAACTAATTAAGAAATAAAAATGATATGAGGTGGTATAACCAAATCATGAAAATCTCCTTGAAATAGGCATGCTTGCAGTCGGTAGAATGATTCATTGTTTCGGCCAATCATCCTTTGGCTTGAGCTGGCATATAGCAAGCATTGGTTGCAATTCTAGAGGGTGACTCAAACGTGAATGCAGTTGGGTTGAATACATAGCATCATGAATTTCGGGAATCATGTAACCGATTACATCGGTTAAACATTTCAGGGTTGCCTTTTGACTATATGGTTTAACTAGGAAGAACCAAAAGGTGTCCCAAGTTAAACTTTGAATGCCCGCGATTAATATTTCCTTCTTTTCTAAATCCTATTTGCATGACTTCTCTAATGCTTTGGCTCATGGAAATTTACCTGGAGTGCACTCTGAAATCAAAGTAGACAGATAAAGAGTATCATTAATTAATTCAATCAAATTACCAGTTGTTGATCTACATCTTGAAGTTGCCCTTTCTGCTTTCATCAATTGGGATTGCCATTCTAGGAAAAGAATTTTCTTGTGTGATTCTAGAATTCTGGGTAGATTTGTAGCTTGCCCTTCATTGGTTTCTTGCTAGGCAAGAGAGTTTTTTAATGTCTCGTCGACCTACTCCAAACTCTGCCTTGCATCAACTGATTTGTCAATCATTGATGAAGATATCTCACAGAGGGGCTCAATAATAGAAATATTATGACATAGCAAATTTAATTGTTTAATCAATGCCTTATTGATCTAGAGAACTTCGGATCTGAACTCTGTTGGTTGAGGAAAACTTTTGAACTTTTCTATTTGTTGAGATAGTTGAGCAATTTCCTCATCTTAAGTTTTTCTCAATTGCTCATTCATTGACTTTAGTTTGGCCAATGCTAAGGATAATTCTTTTTATTTCTACACCGTACTTTGGTCTATCCTCTACTTCTCTTTGAGCAATTGCTCATTTAGCCGATTATTTGATTGTTGTTGTGCTGCTAACTATTGTTATAATTTCTCTATTCTCTGTTGCTTTTCGGATACCTGTGCTTCCAGTGAAACAATTGTCTGATCTTTTTCTTTGATTAAATTTCTCAACTATGATGCTTTATCCATAGTAGCTGCCGAGTATGCCCCAACATATTGAGAGAGTTTTGTAAGGTCTTCGGAAGGATTAATTTCTTCTCTCCGTACCACATTATCCATTTCTGTTTGTGCGGGTAAAAGAGAGGATTGATCAAACTTTCTCTTTTTCCTTTGTCTTTTTACTATAGCCTTATGTTTGGGGCTGTAAAAGACATCTAAAGGTGGTATTTCTTCTACATGTAGGATGATTTCATCAGATGGATTTTCTGGAATTATCTCCATATCTTTCTGAATGATGGGTGGGTCGTTGGTTCCTTTAGTTGGAACCGTATTAGTTGTTGTTTTGTGACCAGTTATCACTTCAGGCGTGTTGAATCGTTGTAAGGTCTCAGTATTGCTTATAATGGAATCGAACTGTTGCCATTCTTTAAGAAGCTTGGGATCAATCTAAGTATCTATATCCATGAGTTGGTTATCTTTTCCCTGTTCTTGTTCCCATTGATGTTCCTGTTCTTGTTCCCGTTGATGTTCTTGTTGTTGTTCCTATTCGGAGATCTTTTCCACATTAGAAGCCTTATCAGTAACTATTTGTTCAGTGTGACCAAATGACTAGACTATAGGAGCTGTGACTAAGAGGTTTAGAGGCAGAGTTTGCAACCTCTGTTCTCTAAGCCTGTTAAACACTTCTAATCCTTCATCGTGATATTTGATTCTAGCTAATGATTTAACTTGAAATAAAGATTCGGCTGAGGAAAATAGATCATCGAATTCATCTTTTTCATGATCAAACTTTGCAAGTTTGGCTTGTTCAAGAACATTATAGGCAACTTTTCTTGGATCATATTGCATGTTAGGAATTGTAGCAAGATTCAGCATTTGCAATTTTTTTGCCTCCTTTTCTGCATGTTTGTAATCATGAAGAGTGAAAACACCGAACCTTAAAAGGTATGTAGGCCATGCCTGTTTCTTGGAATTTCTAAGGGTTTTGGATGTCCCATCTACTGTTATTTGATAGGCCAATTCCCGAGCTAACAGTTTATCGGACACATACAGGGGAAGGACATGGGGTTTTGTAAGGCTACCAAAAAGCCTTATATAAGTGAATTTTTCTTCCCCAAACCAACTTCCGACTGCTTTCAAATCTGTTTCTGCTTCCAGGGATACCCTGGGAGCAGGCTTATCAAAAATGGAGTAATAAATAGGTACAACAAAACTGTTGCAAATTTTATACAAATGATTTTTGTAATTGGCCTTCCATAATTGATCATGATAAATATGGATAGGTTTAGGATCTGTGGGGTCCATCTCCACCCGAGTAATGGAAATTCAGAATTAATGCATTGTAATAGAATGGGGGAATTGTCCTAGTAGTTTGATATGCATTTGCTCTGTATTCTAGGATTGATATGGCTAACTTGTCAGATAAAATATTGGCCCAATCCATCACATAGCCATTGATTGTCGCCTCCATTAGAGGGACCATTTCTATAGTAAACATAGCAGAGTCATGTATTCCCCACATCCTACACATCATAGCTCTGACATAACAGTAAGGAGAAGCCAATGAATCCACAGAGTACTTACCCGATGATTTGTGCTCGTGCTTCTCGGGAAAATGTCTCCACTATTAATCGGGGCTGATTCTGACTCGTTTTCGTTTGCAAATGCTTCAAGGAAGGCTTTGTTGTACTGCTTTTCAGGCTTAGGTAAGTGATACATTTTCCTTAAATCATCCGACTGAAATGTGCCGAATATCCTCCCGTCAGTTGTGCAAAAGGTTCTGTTTGTAACTGGAATTTTTTCCACAACCCATCTCACGACATCAGTATATGGGATGACTTTAGCTCTCGCGAATATTCTATGAAGAAAGGAGCATGCCAACTCTTTAAGAGTTCCTTTAGATTTATCAGTTGAATCAGCTGTGGCCTCTTCTGATAGTTCTTCAGGCTCTTCAATTTCAATTAGATTATAGATACCTTCCCAGCTAGTGTTCCCTAGTCTGAGACATGTCGTGTCTGATATTAATCCCTTTTTACTTGGTTCGGGATCTTTGGCTGGCTAAGCTACTAGTATAGGAGCCGCTGCTGCGGATTTCTTTGATTTCCTTCCCATTTTGCTTCAGATTTCTAGTTTCAGCAGAATTCTGCACAAGTGATTGAAAAACCGTGATACAGAGAAATGTTGCAACAGACCAATATGATAATAACAAAGAGTTACATCGATCAGCACGTGGTAATGGAATATAGTTAAAGGCTGTCGCGGATGAAATCTAAAGAAAATATCTACCCTTAACTGCTTCATTGAATAGCCGTTTAACCTGTCAATCATGGTAAAGAAGGTTTTAAATGCCCATCATGTCGCTTATATGCCGAATGATTAATTGAAGCGTGCCTTAGATTTGTTTGATGGATGTGTTAGAGTCGGTCTTGAGCCCTCCATCAGCGATCAAAACTCTTTGCATTTTTCATAGGTAGGTGTCTCATCAGTGTCAATTTTTACATCCCTTTAGGCATGCCATAACCATGATGGAGGAGCTGATGTGTTTATACCCCTCATGGCATTGCTGGTTTAGTCATTTCAGTCATTAAAGCTCTTTCAAGCTTGTCTTGTCTTCTCTTGAGGTCAATTTCCTAGGTCTAGGGTTTTGGTTAAAATTGTTACAAGGTCATGTGTTTGAAAGTCAATGAGTGTTCAGTAAGCCAGAGGGATGATTGTAAAGGTGTTTCTTCTAAATTTTTATCTGGTACAGTTAATCTTCACCTTGGATTTAAAAACCCTGTTTTTAAAGCCAAGGTCATTTTTCATTTATTTGTAAAAAGTGATGAAATTTCGAAAGTCTTCAGTGAACAAAATGCAACCGTGGTCCCCTTGCCAAGGTCCCTCAGATGATCTACCTGCAAAAAGAATCAAGCAAAAGCATTAAATCAGTCAATTTCAGAACAAAAGGAAACCAAAGAGACAACAACATGTAAAGTTTAAAAGTGTCATGAAAAAAAACATTAGAAAGTGGGTTTGAGCATGAAATTTTTTCAAATGAAACCTATAAAGGCCCAAACTCCCTCCTTGCACTCTCATTGTGTATTCAGAACCCTTGCAAGAGAGATTGGGCGAACTTCCAAGTGAATTGAGGCAAAACTGGTTGAAATCGGGCTCAGGACAGGTGCGTGACTTGTCAAGCTATGTGCGCGACTTGTTGGGAGGTGCGCGACCTGTCAAAGGGTCTCACACGGAGGAATTTTGCAACGGGCACGACACGTCAAGAGGGGCGTGACTTGTTGGGCGTGCTACGCGACCTGTCAAGCTGTCTTCCCCCAACTCATTTCAGAATTGCTCAAGCCTCCTTTAATTCATCAAATCGCTTGATGTAGGCCCTTCAAACTTGTGAATGGCTGCTAGTTAGTTGGGAAACATCATGAATGTGCTTGTAATGATCAAATTGTGCAAGAAGAAACACTCCATATGGCTGTTTATAAATTTGTAAAAGGTGCTAGGGTTTATTGTTGTTTCATTGTTTCCCCTTGTAATCATTCTCTTCATTCCCATTTCATTTTCCCTATATTTCCATGTCAATTTCCCTTTTAAATTTTTAAGGAAATAAACCCTACCCCTTTCCCTTTAAAAATAAAAAATCAAACCCTAACCCTACCCCTTTCCCTTTAAAAATAAAAAATCAAACCCTAACCCTACCCCTCATTATATCTATGTAAATACGTGAATTTGATGATGCATGTGCAGTGATGTTTGCAGTGTTTTTCCCTAATTTCCCTGTTTACATATATCCCATTTTCCTTGTAAAAAATATAAACCCTACCCCTCTCCCAAAAGCATCAAAAAAAACAAAACACTCAAACCCTCATCTTGTTGCACCGTATGCATAAGTAACCGCAAGAAATTGTTGGTGAATATGTAGAGAGTTTTGTAAATTTTCCCTATTTTCCCCTGTTAATGAATGTATGCATATTCCCATATGTTTACTTTCTATACATGTATTCCCATATGCAATGATTTTTGCAAATGATATTCCAATATTCCTGATTATAAATATGTATTCCTATTCGCCATAATTGTTTGCATATTTTCCTTAAATTCCCTGTTAAGTTCCTATATTCCTAATTCCTTGTAAAAAGATCCCTCCCCTAATATTTCCCTCATGTCCTTGTCCCCTTGAAACAGCATAGAATTCAGCACTTTTTACAGGCAGAAACAGCAGTACAGTTTGTCCACTTTGCTCCTAAACTATGTCAGAAACCGAAACTTATGAGCAAAGTGACGACCAACCATCAGCTGCAGAAATTGAGGAACAGAGGTAGCCTCGTAAGGGTGGTAAGGGTGGACATCATAAGCGAGAGGAGCCCACCTCTTTGATAGAGTTACAAGCTTGTCCTATGGCAGTATCATGTTTCCAGTACATGTCTTGCTACAAATTTTGCGAGAGGATCTCTCGGATTCAACACCACCGAGAGTTGGCCCACCTTTTTGTTTTACACTTGCATGATGGACATGTCAACCTTGCAGGGGTAAAATTTATATTGACACCCGAGGTGATCTCACAGGCTACAGGGATACCTAATGTTGGTGAGGTGTGGAATAAGCGCAAGATATTAGATTTTGTTTTCTTTGAGCCTTATGTTCGGCCACCATTCATGAGACATATGGCAGGTGTGTTTCCATTCAGGTTTCTCAGAAGCGAGTATGCTCCCATGGTGAAGCTCATTATGCATTATTTTACTTGTGAGGGCAGATTTTCACTGGTGTACTCATATCATATTCGCCTCTTGATGCCTTTCACCCGAGTGAGGATGATGAACATCCCGGTTTTCTTCTTTCAGAACATTCAGAAGATGGTGCCCACGTTGCAGAGGAAGACCCCGGCACAGCAGTACAGGAGCCTTTACCATCATGGTTTGATTCAGTTAGTAGTATTAAATCAGTTGACTCAGCAGGGCATCTCATGGGAGGAGTTCATCTCTCGTGAGTTTTTCATAGTACCATCACCGCCACATCCTGAGGTTGTTCACGAGGAGGGAGGACCATCACATCAGCATGACATCCCTGTTACTAGACATGTCAGCTCCTCACCTCAGGTCACCTATCAGAGAGGCCCAAGGGCCTTATTCGCAGCAACTCGGCGAGTACTTTCTCCACGCCAGGTGGAAGGGGTCTCGCCTTCTTCATCAGCACCGTGAGTGTTATCTCCATACCAGGTGGAAGGGGCCTCGTTTCCGACAGCAGCACAGGTACCATAGAGGGGCAAGCAGCCCATGATTGAGGAGAGATTGTCAGGTGATCCAGTTATTGATCTTGACGCTGGTTCTCCTAGCACAGAGCTCAAGGATATCATCCGAGAGCAAAGTACCGAGATTCAGTCGCTGCAAACAAAATTGTTGATGGAAAAATGGATAATCAACTATTTAGAGCAGCGAAACAAACAGTTGGAGGATGAACACAAGCTATATGAGCTGCAGAAAATTCGTGAAGAC
>APFE031235603.1:1501-28143 GCA_000404065.3 Pinus taeda | reverse complement strand
TTTGCAGTTAGTATGGGTCTATCATCACTTATACTATCCTCCTAAGCAATTCTCAGACCTCAGCTCTTCATGTCAAGCTTTGAAAATGAGAGAAAGACATTAAAAATCAATAAAGCTCTGGTTCGGCACTTTCTCTCACTGTTACTTGCATTCCCACACCCTTTGTTCATGTTACCAGTGGATCTGCCCGCTCTGTCTGTAAAGGGGTGGGTATGGACCCCTGTGAAAGTCAAAAAGGCACAAGTTTATTCTAAAAAACTCACTTTGGGTTAATTCTAAATGATTCTAGAAGGAATTTTGACGTGGATTGTTCGCTCCAAGGTGGTTCATGCATCCGAAAATAGAAGGAGCTAATCCCTTGATGAGAGGAGCTATCCCTTTGAAGGAGGGCTTTATCCCTTTGAAGGAGGACCTAGTACTCCCTCCATGCACTATAAATGAAGGATGGGCTGGTTCTAGAGGGGTAGAAGCTAACATTTTTAGGGTAAATGATGGTGGAATTGGGACTTCCTAGTTAAGCTTGAGAGGAGAGATCACATACCTTTTGGCTTCATTGGGAAGTGAGTGAAACTTGTCAAAGTAGAGGAGACTTCTTGTCGGACCCTAGGAGGAGCTTATACAGCATCAATGCACAGGTTGTAAAGTTCTTCTTTGATTTGAATTAATACAATCAGATTCATTTTTCTCAACAAATTGTCTTATGTGGTTTGTTTCATAAATTCCTGGATCATTATGATGAATATGCTTTATGATATTGGCTTTTCAGGTGCTATTTAATTTGTTTGCTTGTTTGTGTTTGCAGACTTGCTACAAGGGAGCTCATTTGGACCAAAGGAGTGAGGCTTCCACAAACTTGCATTGGATCCAAGGTAGGCCTAAAACACTTGTTTTCCTTTGTTTTTAATTGCATATTTGAGAAAGATAGTTTTTGATTGGCTTGCTTGTCACTAGATATTTTTAGATACTAGGGAGGTTGATCTTGTCCGCAACCTCGACTCGTTCCATGTGACACTTCCTCTCAGGCTAAAGACGTCAGAATAAAAACCTTAGAAGATCTGGTGATAGAATTGGGACATGATCACAAGGATGTCAAAGTAGCTGAACAATTTATCAAAAAGAAAAATGATGATATATTTGCATTAAAGAAACAGCTTAAGATCCCTCCTCTCCACCATCCTCAAACTGCAGAAGTTATAGAGAAGCAAAAGGAAGAAGAACTTATGGACCTAGTCCTTAAGTTAAATGAACAGCTAAAGGAAACTGAGAAGGAATTGGAAAATGCAATACAGTCTAAGCAGAGTGAGCTGGCCACCGCTCCTCCAACTGTCATACCCATGGTTTCCACAGTAGTACCCTCCACTCTGGCAGCATCTTTGGCACCAACACTTCCACCAGTAACAACACTACCAATATCAGAAACTATTCCTACTACAGGTACATCAACCAATGCAGGGACAACATCAGAAAAAATAGATGAAGTGATCAAAGCCATGGAACAGATGAGTATCTAGGCTATAGAATTAAAAAGCTCAAAGAAAAAATATCAAGTATGGAAACAGATTATGAACCTGCACAAATTCAAAACAAAGAAGAATAAAGAAAGAACAAAAGAATGAAGGAAAGAATCAGAGTCCTGGAAAAGGACTTAACACTAGAAAAACCACTGGAGATATGAGAAATATATTGTGGACCAATATCAATGATTCCATCAATGATATTTGGCCTTCTATCCAGATAATTTTTGGACACAGTGAGCTAGTCAAGATAGTTGTGGAAGCTATACAGAAGACCAAAGAAGAATTAGGAGATAAGCTTGAAGAGGCAAATCAGTTGATTGACTTCTTGAACAACAAGAATAGGTACCAATTAGATGCATTAGAAATTGAAGATAGAACAGCCACCATCCTCGAAATTAAGAAAGTTCTTACTAAGAGGAACTTGATGCTCAACTTGGAGAAAAGGTGTCAAAGTATCCAAGCAGATACAGATGACTTCATGTTAAAGTATGGCATCTTGAGAGAAAAAGGTCTTCCAAGCCCACTGGTCATAAATTACAAGTTGATGACACATGATGACTACATCGAGAGACTAAACAAACATGCCAGGAGCCAAGCCAACTCTTCAGCAGTAAAAGCACTACCTACAAGAAAGGTGCTTTATGATGGCTTAGAAAACCTATTTTACATAGTAAATCCATGGAGTAAAAATGTCTACTACAGTAAATTCTGGTAAATACAGGTAAAGAGTATCAGCACAGGTAAAGAGTATCAGTAGGTGAAGATAAGAGTGAAGTCCAACACACAATTACCAAGATAGCTTCATGAGACAAATTCGAATTCCAACATCCAGCACATTCACAAATAGAGGGACAACATACAATCTGTTTACCGTCTGTCTCTATCTTCTTGTGGAAGATAACTTTTGTTTCCTATAATAAATATCGTATAGTTATAAGATATTTTGTAATATTTTTTGTATAAATACTTCACAAAACAAAGTAATTAGTGTGGATTAAAAAGAATTTCTGTAGACTTTTGTTTTGAGCTAAAGGAGCTACTGTAATCAAGGCTGGACTGGTTTACTGGATTGAATAAGGACATTTCACTCGAATCATGTTCACTGTGGGAAACAAATAAGTATCATTTCTCTAAGTTTGAATATTGTTTTCATTCATGTTATGAAATATCATATGTGTTTTCTTATAAATTCTTAAAAGAAAACAAGGAAAAATACTATTATAATTAGCTTAAATGCTCTCTATTTTAATTGTTTGCTCATTTAATGTTTTCTACGAAATTGCTTAAGTTTGGGAATTCTTAGTTTCTCACTTATTTCTATAACTCATTCCCTTTATTGGCCCTTAGTATAGGATTCTTAATTGCCTTGCTATTTGCCAAACTTCCTTTCTTCATCTTGATCCCTGCTAAGGATTCTTCATTGCCCTTGGCCCTCGTTAAGATTTCCATTCATTAAAACTTTCAGATTTGTCCTTGCTGTGCTATCTTGCCTTGTGAACTCTTACCTCGGTGATTAATCAAATCCTGATAAACCTTTCCTACTTGACCCCATAGCCCAATGGCCTGAATACCTGTTCTCCCCATCTATTTCCTTAATTCCACCAAAAAAATCACAACAAATACCTTAAGCATTAATATCTAGCCTAATATCATATCAAAACAACGCTAAATCATAAAGAGAGAGCCCTCTCTAAGTGTAGATTGGCTAGGATCTATACTTAAAAAATTGGTTTGTAGTTACCTTAGATCCTTTCCTTATTTTAATAACTTCTAAGGAAAATCTGAGTGATAACACCATCAACACACAACACTGCATATCCAACATGCGCACAACACCATCTATAAATAACATTGCATAAACAACATGTACACAACACCATTTGTACATAGCACTACATAAACAACATGTACACACTACCATATATACACAACGTCACATGCACACAACATTATAGGTGCAACATGTACAACATACATACAAAAATAGGACTGCACATCCATAGACCACTCACTAAATCTACCAAGCAACCTTTCTTCTAATGTCTTTCCAATATTCATGCATGTTCCAGCATGCCGCCAATCACACTGCTTCCATTCCACTGATGTATCTCTCAAAATTACCTAACGATAACATAAACATAGGCATAATACAAGCATATAATATCAATTCATATCCACGTCATAATGACCTTGTAGGTCTATCAAGGCTACTCTTCCCACTTGATTCCTCATAAACCAGGAACTATTCATGCCATTCACCTGCATAAGCAATCATTCTTCCACAAGAATGATTCTTGATGACCCTGTCAAACACCGACATACATACATACATTTATACATATAAACATTAGCATAAAAAAATCGTGATACCTAATGAAAATGACATACATACATACATGTATACAAATATAGACATCAGCATAATCATGATCACACCATAATTACCAGATCTCATAAGGTTAAGGTTAAGAAAAATTCCTTTATCCATGCACAACATGCACGACATTGAGAACAACAATTCCCAACTTAGCCAAGGTGTATGATGCCTCGAGTCCATTTACTTTCCTTCCCTGTTGCCTTTCTCATGATTTTCCTGCCACCATCCATTTACACCAATGGACCCAACCAATCCAATTCACCGTCATACTCTTGCCTTCAACTACCCTTACTCATGCACCAAGCTTCATCTAAGTCTTGCATCACCTATTGGGTTTGATTTAGCTCTCCCCAAGCTTCATTAACTTCTACCTTCCCAACCAATTGCCAAGACCCTCAAAACACAAAAGGAAAGAACATGAAACAAACAAGAAGAAAACCATGAAAAACTAATAACAATACGACACCACAAACAAAGTGGCGTGGCCACACACTAGACACAAATGAAACTGAAAATCAATCAAAAACAAATCACAAAATACGAAAGTCACAAACAAAAAACAACACCATGACTCAATCCCCATGGTTCCCAAACTTCCAAGGGAAAGCTCAAACTAAGCCTTCTTCAAGATTTCATAACAATTTATTTTTCCATGTACTCCGGTGCATCCTATTTCCATATACACACAACTATCAATGTATAAATAAATATAAAAATATATCGGTTACCTTACCTTATTGTATCAGGCAAGCTTCCCTGTAACTGAACACATCCATGACATCTCTCAAGGGACTCCAATTTCCTTGACAGATCCAACTATATCTAAAAACCAACTATTATACCTGTCAAATACATGTTCATGAATCTAGCATATATCCACATGATGTTAGACAAAATCAAGGTTAAGAGGACTTCTTGTGTTCATGGAAGCCACTCATTCATTTGGAATTTCATCTTCCAAACATAGCCAAACGAATTCTCACCCAATTCCTTTCTTTTACCTTTTTACCTTGTTGTAATCGAGTCTTACTATGTACTATCACATCACCCAACTGTTAGTTATATAAGCACATTAACTATTACCTTGTCACGCTAATACCAAGCATGTTGCCCTACAAATGCTCACACATGTCAGTCACATGTTCCAAATATCAAGACATCTTGTATATTAATTTGAAATCAACCTTTACCAAGATGAACAATCATGTCATAATCTGCAATCAACTTATAACCATTAATCATAATACTACAACTAGCACCCACTTGCATTCAAGTGCATATCAACTGTCTCAACACATAATGTTTTAGTACAACCATCTTGAAACAAGATTATTCCTTCATGCAATCTTACAGACACATACTCATATCATGCAATTAATCAAACATTCAAGCAACATATACACGACATAATAGACACCAAACACTCAAACACCAAATAGATGACATAATCAAACATTCAAACACCAAATAACCGACATAAGAAAACTCATACCTTAATGTATATCAGGGGATGCTATCTTGTCTACACAATCAATCTAGATTAGCGAGATATAAATTCACAACACATCAAATCAAACGTAAATAAGGTCATGATATCCATAACAATAACTAGCTAATATGTTCACATCATAAACTCATAAACACTTTCCATTCATGCATAACAATCACATATGCATAGTCAGTCTAAATTAGTATGACATAATATCATGATATATTAACTCATACTTGAATCTCATAACCATAATCATCTGCATAGGTCAATCCAAATTAGCACAAAACATAATAACATCAATACCTCGGCTGCAATGACCATAATCATCAGGCATATGACCACAATGCATACAACAACATGTTACTATCATTCATGACTATCTGACACATGTGCATATGACTACACTGATCAACTAGCATTTATCATACATGTAACCATAACAATAATAGAATGACAAGCATATAAGTAACCCTAATGTTTATAACAACCATCAACCACATACCTGCATGCCAAACATACAAACCTATATGATGATTTTCTCTTACCCCTAGGTCTAGTGTTGCAACCTTTCTTTGATGATATGCATCTCTTGCTTCATCTCATCCAACACATTAGCATCATAACCAACAACAACATCATGACGATACAAACTACATACAATGACCTCACAATGCGTGTTTGACCTACTATACATGCATAAATATAATCATGACAATGCATGCATAACAACATATAGACATTGACATGCATAACAAATGCATATACAACTGACATGCATTCATGACTAAAGCATCCCAACAAAAACATCATCAACTTATACATGGAAACACAACTGTAACAATGACCACTACCATGCATACATAACAAGCACATATACAACCTATTATCCCCTACAAATTCCTACGATGAGGAGGAAATCAAAAAAGGTAACCTCGAACCACTTTCAGTTTAGTAGCTAGCCCTACTGAACCAGAGAGGGATCTCTTTAAGGATTTGTTAATGAATAACTAAAAATAAATAGGTTTAGGCTAGATATACAAGTCTTGATTGAGTATTTGAGAATCTATAGTTTTTAGTTTGTTGGACTAGGGATTAGGGCAGGTAATTAGGTCAAGGCCTCAAGTGTATAGCAACAGGTATAAACAGGAGCTAGATATCATTGTGTTATCATGAACTTAAGATTTTTTTAATGTAGTATAGGTCTGAGAGTTTAAGAAAACATAATGAGCATGTATAAGCATGAATTCATTAGTCATAGAATAAAAGAAACACAAGCATGATTTTCCAAATAAACATAGCTTAACTCTAAGAATTATGTCTATATGATTGCAAGGAAAACCATAAGAAGAAGATAAATAATGAAAAGAGAGATGATTTCATCAATTAGAAACTTATTTGAAATGAAACTAACACCATAGACTCACTGAATAAGTATTCTTAAAATATGGCTGCAACTACTTCTTGATTAGCTATAAGAAAACATAAGATACAAGCCTCTCCACAAAAGTCCAACCTCTCTCACTGAATGAGAAATCATACATCTAGACTCAAAAAAACCATTTCCCCACCTTCAGGGGTCGAATCCTTAGGTGGTGGAACAATTACCAAGAATCTCTCAACAAACCAGAGAGAGTAAGAAGGTCAAACACAAACTCTTCTTTTAGACTTCAAATTGAGTTTTGCTACCTTTATGAGGCCTACTTAAGCATAAAAAAAACCTATCATGCCTATTTATTTATGATTACATCATCTAAACCTTTAAATACTGAAGTTACATCATGAGTTTAACTTTGACCAAGTCAAACTAAAAACCTGAGAAATTACACAGTGAAACTTTTTTAAATAAAAACTCATAAATTTGTCATAAGCGCAGTGCCAACTTTGACGCCACTTTCAGGTGTCTTCCAGAGGTCAAATTTGAAATCAACTAGCTTTTCTTGTATATTTTCTAGAAAATCTTGAATTTTTGAAAATTACCCACGGGAAGGCCTTCAAAAATTGATTCTCCCAAGGTGACTCTGTAAGCGTAGCATCCATCTGAAAAAGGAGGCAAAAAGGTGTTTTTTTTAGGGTTTTTTTCCTTTTCTACCTGTCAGAAGCTCAAATTTTGGATTGATAATAGTCAAAATTGCATGTAGAGGTCATTATGAATCCAAATATGAAATCCATTTTCCATTTGGAGGTCTCCACACTAAGTGCAGTGTCCAGGTCGTTACGTTTATAACTTACACTATGTTTTTTAAAACAGTCAAAAACCAACAAAATTTGAAAATGACAAAAGTTTCTTCAAATCTTCTAAAAACTACTGAGTGAAGCTATAATATGATATTCTATGCTATGAGGGAGGACTCAGCAAGTAAATAAAACTTATCCTTGTCCTTTTGGCTTGTTATGGTTTCCTTGAGCTTCTTCTTCAAATGCTTGACCCTCATGTTGCAAATCATGTTTCTGGTCTGATAATGGTGGGCCATGTGCCTCCAATAGTTGGTTGTCCCTATGGATGCAACAATGATTTCTGTGGAGAGGGTAAAAGTTACCCCTGCAATGGTCGCCTATTTGTCTTTGAGATTTGATATGAAAACCCTGGTCAAAACTGGATTATGTTTTACTCTTTGAACCATTTCACAAAAGTCGAAACAACCTACATGTTTGAAACAGACTACTGTCATGGGTGAGGCGGAAAAACTCTTTAGTGTCTTCTAGTTCCAATCTCAAGACTTTCCCTCCCTTCTTGTCTTGACCTGTGGTATTTCCTTCATCTTCTATAACATTCCTTTCTTCCTCCATCATTTTTTTTTTAGTTTAGAAACCCTAGGGGAAAGGTGAACGGAAAAGGAGTATGATAATTGTGTTATGGAGTTGGTATAGGTTAGGGGAAAAGTTAGGGAAGTGGGGAAGGGAATTACAAAGCTTAGGGAAGTAATGAAAAGGAAAAAGGTTTAGGGAGATAGGCTAGGGAATTTAATTACAAGGATGTGAGCTGTGAATGTAGATTTAGGGTTTTTAAGAGGAATGCTTGGGTATGAAAATGAAAGAGCATGTAGGGATTTAGAGGAATGGTATAAAATTCTAAGGGAATGGATAGGGTGAAAGGAAATTAGGGTTTCAATTAAAAAAAAAAACAAATTCAATATATGAAAGAAGATTCACACCATAAATTTAAATCAGTAGAGGAAGAGTGAGCTAAGAGTATGCCACCTACTTGCCAATGATTATGTTTTCATGTTGTGGAGGCACCTAGAGATAATCTTGGAGAACTTGGAGATAAGCTTGGAGCACCTGGAGACAAACTTGCTTTGTTATGGATAAAACACAACAACTCAAGGCAAAACGCAGCGATACAGGGAAAGCGCAACGTCCAAAGGCAAAGCGTAGCACTTTCAGGGCAAAGCGCAGCGTCCAAAGGCAAAGTGTAGCATCCAAAGGCAAAGCGCAACGTCCAAAGGCAAAGCGTAGCACTTTTAGGGAAAAATGAATTTTAGCTTAATGAGATGGAGAACTCGATATTTTGAAAATTAGAAAGAATGAGTTAGGCCCTTGAAAAGCTATTATTTATGGATAAATAAGTGGGAACCCTAACTTCCTTCAAATTTAACTTTCTTCTTCAAAACTTTGCAAATGGTAGTGGACCCACCATAACAGTTATGACTTGGACTTTAACATTTCATCTTCATTATCTCATGATGGTATTTCATTTTAAGAAAATGAAAAAAAAAACATGACTGTAAACTTTAATTACCAACTTGATCTCTACTATTCCTCATAAAATGAAATTTAATGGTAAAAAGACCAAATTTCAGGGGTAAACCTAGTGACCTAGTGGCGACCTAACATAGGCTTATTAGGTGAATTTTGAACAAAATGATTATGGTTATGACCATGAGACTAAAATGAATAGTAGAGACTAGCCTTCCTAACCGGTGATCAATTTTTTATTGAAAAACTTTTTGAAACTATAAAAATTTGACCTGAAACCCTACAAATAACTATGTTAAAGTATATTTGATCATCAGGGACTGACATGATTGACAGGCACTAACATTGGCTCCAGCTGGGGATGGTAGTTCCTTGGAGGTGTCAAGAACACCATAGACCAAGTGGCCTATCCATTGGGAAATGGAGTCAAAATGCCATAGACTGACTCAAAATGAAAATTGACTTGACTAATTGATTCTGACTCTAAATAAAAATAAAATCAGTAGCTACTCAAAGAAGCATTATGGCATTCTCCCCGGGCTTCAAACTCCTATGATAACCACTTGACACTTGAAAACAAAAGTAAACTGGTATGTACAATGATGGTGAGAATTTGCAGAAAATTTTCAAGTATGGTAGTGCTTGAGAAGCCTACCATTGATCGTGCCTCCTGAACAATCTTCTCCATTCATCTCCTCCAATATAAAAGAATTATTTCCTCTAAAATATGAGATTTGGTATGGTCCTTTCCATAAGTTTTAAAACTCGCCATGTTTGCCTTTTTCTTCATTCCTAGCATCCCACTGAAGAACTGCATCTCCCAAATTGAAATTGTCTTCTTTTGTCTTGCGATCATAGATCTTCTTGATCCTTTCCTGAAGTTTAGAAGCGTTTTGAAGAACTTCCTCCCTTTTTTGTTGTAAATGGATCATCTGATTTATCCTTCTCTACATATCATTTGTTTCATTGTCCACTTCCTGTTGAATTTTCATGATCGGAACAGCAAGAGATGAAGGAAAAACTATATCAACCTCATACACCAACTGAAAAGGAGACATACCTATTGATTTCTTAGTATTGACTATATCTGCCCATAAAGCGTTAATGAGCTTCTTGTGCCAATTCTTCTTATTTACTTCTAAAACTTTCTTGATGATGTTGATCAAGGATTTTTTAGATGATTTGACCAACCCATTCCCTTGTGGATGATAAGCAGTAGAATGTCCCAATACAATATGATACTTTGCACAAAATGCTACCATCCTCTTTGAATTGAAAGCAACATCATTATCAGTGATTATCTTTTGCAGGTAGCCAAATCTAGACAAGATATTAGATTCAATAAATGGAATGGTAGCATAATCAGTAGCTTGCCTGGTTGGGATTGCTTCAATCCATTTTGTAACATAATCTGTGGTTGTCAAGATCCATTTGTGTTGTGCATATGATGAAGGATGGATCTCGCTAATGAATTCAAGACCCCATTAATGGAAAGAAGCTGTGAAATGGGTTGCAAGGGTAATGGCAAAAGTTTTATTTTTCCTTGGAAAATCTAACATTCATGACATCTCGTCATTGTTTTATATACATTAGAAAAAAGAGTTGGCCAATAGAAACCAGCTCTCAAAATCTTGTTTGTTGTAGTCTTCCAGAAGTGATGGCCTCCACAATCTCCTTTATGAAAATCTCTCATTACATCTTTTGCTTCATTTTCTACCAGACAGTTTAGCAACACACCACCAGGGTCTTTCCAAAATAAAGCACCATCTAGAATACAATATTTTGAAGCCTTCAACTTTAAAGATCTAGTCTTACCTTTGGGTACTTCTGATGGAGGATTTAAGTGTTGCAATACATAAACAATGTCGGAGTACCAAGGAGATGTAGTGAACATGTCGGACACCTGTAACTGTGATTCTTCTTCTTCTTCTTCTTCTTCTTCTTCTTCAGAAAGTGTTGCAATCAAATTGATATCTAACGCATGCAAATTAGATTTAGCCATGAGCTTAGCCAAACCTTGTCCCTTGATGAGTTTTGTGGGCTTTATCTCCAAATCATATTCTAGCATGGTTGTGATCCATTTTCCCCGCCTACCTTCAAGATCTGTCTGCACAAGAACTTCTTTTACAACTATTGTTGGAACATAAGTAATGGTGTGCGAATGCAGAATATAAACTCGAAAATCTTTGAGAGCTTTCACTAGTGCAAAGCCTAATTTTCAATTATGTTGTATTTCACCGTTACGTCCCTTATTGTTCGGTTAAAGAATGCTATAGGTTGTTCATTTTTCTTATCTTTCTTTTGCATTAGGACAACTGTTAAAGTATGCTCAGAGGCGAATGAAAATATGATGAAATCTGAAGTATAATCTAGGCTAATCAAAATAGGAGCAGTAGATAATGCAAATTTGACTGCATGGAAAGATTTCTTAGCATCTAAAGTCCATTTTACCTCACTTTCCTTTTTCAGCATGTCTGTCATCTCTTTCAAATGTTCAACGAGGTTCGGGATGAATCTTCTCAAAAAAAATATCTTCCCATTAAAAGACTGAATTTCTTTCTTGTTCCTTGGGAAATCTAATTGTTGAATGGCTTGAACTCTTGTAGGATCAATGTGAATGCTTGGAGATAATGTGTCCCGGTAGCTTACCTTCTTTCATGGCGAATAAGCTCTTCTTTGGATTAAGTAAAATACCAAATTTTCTGCATTTCTGAAAAACAATTCTCAAATGATGTAAATGATCTTCACCGGATTTGGAAAAAATTGTTAGATCATCTAAACATATAACTAGAAATACATCCTTTTCATTAGCGAAAGCTATGTCCATATCTCGCTAAAAATTTGCTCATGCATTCTTTAATGCAAATGGAATCTTGGTGTACATGAATGTACCCCATGGTGTTGTGAAGGTTGTTTTTAGCTGGTCATCTTTATGCACCAAAATCTGATTGTACCCGGAATATCCATCAAGCAATGACGTCCTGGAAGACCCAACTACCCTCTGAAGTATATGATCCATGTTTGGCAAGGGATAATTGTCCTTCAAGGACACTTTGTTTAAATTTCTGAAATCAATGCAAAGATGAATCTCCCTAGTCTTCTTTCTTACTGGCACTAGATTTGACATCCATTCAGAAAATCAAATAGAAACTATGATACTAGACTCATAAAGCCTATTTACCCCTTTTTCAATTGATGGCAACAGATTAGGATTTATCCTCCTTAGTTTCTGGTGAAATGGCTTTTGATCAGGCTTAACCAGAACAGTGTGATGAATGATATTCTTGTCATAAACCTTCAAATCTGAATAAATCCAAGCAAATACATCAGAAAATTATGTCATTAAAGCCATGTACTTAATTTTCATCTTAGGAGATAAGGACTTTGACAATTTGACCATCTTAGGCTTGTCGGTTGCACCAATGTTCACATCTTCGACGCCTTTCTTTGTAGGGACCATGGTGGGCTTTTGGGCAACATCATATCAATCAAACAACTCTTCCAAAGGTACAAGACCTCTTGGAATGTTATTGTCCATCAGCTGTAGTATTTCAATCTTAGTTGCTTCAAAATATGGATCATTCATGTTAGATGCATCATCAATGCAGGAATTCTAGAATTCACCTTCCATTTGCAGAAAATTATTGATTTGTTTGTCATCCAAAAATACTTGCCAAAATCTCATATTATCAGGAATAGCTGGGTGATGTTTAACATGAATTGAATACTTCTGATTGGAGTGAGTGGGAATCTTCACCATACTAGTTGTAGTAACAAGAGAATCAACTATAACATTTTGAGTTCTAGGAATAAGAGACAAAGTATATTCTAAAAAAGTGTTGAGGATAACAAGGACATCATTACGATAGGCTCTCATTATTGGAAATTTGGCCCAATATTCCCCTTTCACTTGTTTGATTACCAACTCGAAGTCGCCATAAACAGAAATTTTCTTTGCTCCTAGATTTTTCAGAATTTTGAGGCTTTCAATTTCAAAAACCTACTTTTAGTTCTGGATAAACCTGGAGGAGCCTGTAGGTTTTGTAGAACATATATTATATCAGCATACCATGGGGAATCTAAAAAGGACTGGCTGATCTGTGGAGTCGCCATCTCATGTTCGTTATCCAGCTCTGCAATAATATTGATGTCTAGGGCTTGGCAATTTGTTTTTTCCATGAGTTTGGCCAACCCCTGACCTTTAATTAACTTGGTAGGTTTTATCTCTATATCATACTCTAAAATAGTAGCTATCAATTTTCCCCTCTTGCCATCAACTCCATCCTATGTCAGGATATGTTTGACTACAACATTTGGAACATAAGCTAGTACATGAGAATACAAAATATATACTCTGAAATCTTTAATAGCCTTTACCAAGCCAAAAGCCTGTTTCTCCATTACTTTATATTTTAATGAGGCATCTCTAAGAGCTTTACTAAAAAAGGCTATTGGTTTTTCACATCCTTGATCATCCTTTTGTAGTAAAACTGCAGCTATGGTGTGTTCTGATGCAAAAGAGAAAATAATGAAGTCTCTATCAAACTTGGGACTTGTGAGGGCTGGTGTTTGATTTAAGGCTAGTTTAATTTCTTCAAATGATTGTTTAGCCTCAACTATCCATTTAATGGTCGAATCATTTTTTAACATGTTATTCAATAATCTAATTAATTCAGTGAAGTTAGAGATGAATCTTCTTAAAAAAAAAAAAAATCCTAAAAATGCCTGAAGTTCTTTAATGTTTCTTGGGTGAGGTATTTGCAAAATAGCTTCAATCCTGGAAGGGTCAATTCGGATGCCATATTTGGAAATGATGTGACCTAACAGCTTTCCTTCTTCTAAACCGAATAAAAATTTCTTTGGATTTAAGGAGATACCATATTTTCTGCATTTTAGAAAAACTTGCCTGAGATGCTCCAAGTGTTGTTGATCTGATTTGGAAAAAACATTGAGATCTTCAAGATATATAACAAGAAAATCATGAATCTCTTTTGCAAAGGCAATGTCCATTTCTCTTTGAAAAGTTGCTCCTACATTTTTTAGTCCAAATGGCATTTTAATTTACATGAAGGTACCCCATGGTGTAGTGAATGCAATTTTCTCTTGGTCATCAGGATGAACTAAGATGTGGTTATAACCTGAAAACCCATCTAAAAGTGAAATTCTAGAAGAACCCACTACCCTTTGCAATATATGGTCCATATTGGGTAAAGGATAGTTATCTTTAAGCGAGACCTTGTTCACATTTCTCAAGTCAACACAAAATCTTATTTCCCTCATTTTCTTCCTAGTAGATACTAGGTTAGATACCCATCCTGAAATTCTAATAAGGGCAATAATGCCTGCTTCATACATGCGTTTGATTTCTTTCTCAATTGATGGTAATAACACAGGGTTAATTCTTCTGATTTTTTGCTTAAAGGGCTTTTGATTCTCTTTCATACTGCACCATCAAACTACATGGTCCAAAGACCATTTCGTTCATCTGGAAAAAGAACTTCTAAAGGCTGAACTGCTTGATCATTTGAAGGATGACTCACTATCTCAACACACTCTGTTTTCTACACTACCTCAACAATTTTTTCAAGAGAACTTACTGGCTGCAAACATTCTTCGTTCATCTCTTTTCCTTCAGCAATCACAACTTTTTGCACACTACCTATAACATCCGAAACTTCTGAAATTTATACAAGCTTACTTTCATCATCGACTGAATTCATATCACGATACAGGATGAAAGAATCTAGATCAGTATGTACAACATGTATGGGGTGATTTACTAGTTTTTCCTTGCTACTAATCATGAATTTCATCTTTTTCTCCCAATAAAGTTTTCTGAGTTTCCCAAATACTGGAATAGTAGCATATGAAAATTCAAGTTGTAAAGTTCCTTTCAGCTTTTCCCCCAAAGATCATGAAAGCAACATACCAAACCTAGGAGGAATATTAGCGACCACTACATCCATCAGAACATTCTTGGCCAGAATTTGGTCCAGGGACACTACTAAATCTTTGATAAGGCCAAGAAATTTCACTCTTCCTGAATCAAATGAGTAAAGGTCATGATAAGGTTGGGTGATATTCAGTCCTAGTTTGTCCATGATGACTTTTGGCATGAGATTATGTGAGGCACCAGAATCTAGCATGGCATTATGGAGGATGAAGTCATGAAGTTTGAGACTAAGATAAAAAGGTGGTATTTCACCATCTTCAGGACTTCCCTCTAAGCCTAGACCAAACAGAATTGCAGGCTCATCATCAGCAACATTTACTGTGTTTGACATTTGGTCTACCTTCAACATTTTAGTAATATGAAACTTATACTTATCATTCTTCACTAATTCAATTAGAGGAATTAAAATTTTCAGCTTAGAAATTTCATTCTCTAAACTAAATAGATTGGATTTCTTTTCTACCTCTTTTGCAGTGATGTCCTTCTTTTCAATCTATCCTTTAGCTTGAGACTCCTTCTTATGAATTTCACTTTGAACCTCCTTATCTTTTCTCACATTGCTGGTAGAGACTTCATTGGTTTTATCCCAGCTCAATATGATAATCTCCTTTTCTTTATTTTGATTTGCAGGAGCTACTTCTTTGGCTTGTGTATCTTTCTGTTCATTTTGCCTCTTCTGGTTCAATGTAATAGGTACATTTATATTCCTTAAGTTTCATTGTTTCTACAAATGAATAAGAGAATTCTGATATCCTCTTTGGTATTCTTCATTTTGCACAACCCATATATCACCACTTGCAAGTACAAGCTGTTGATCACTCGGTTCAAAAGACTCTTCAAAAAACTAATCTTCCTCCGTCAGAAAGGTAGGCAACTCATCTTCATCAAAGAAATTATTTGCTTCTACAATTTCCTCTTCATCTTATTCCTCCCCTTCATTGTAATTTTGTTGAAATGGAACTCTTACTTGTCCTTGGGGATCTTGATTTCGCTGCTCCTTCTGTCTATTTCTGAATTGTTGTTGTTGCTGGCCACGAAAATTCAGATTCCTTACTAAAGGCTCCTCTTGTCGATCTATTATGGACATTCTGCCCATCATTCTTTCCATGGTTTTGATCTGAGTGTCAAGCTTTACATCTGATGATGATGATGCCTCTTCTTTAAAAACAACTTTCTTCTTAGACCTCCTAGGCTTTGATTTAGATTTCTTGATGAGTAGATTAGCTTCGACACTTACTGCATTTCGCTGCATTTCTTCAAGAGTTGCAGGGTCTCTCTCCCTAAGCTGATATGCCATATCAGGGTCAAAGACTTCAAGGTAGTGGAGAAGTGCTAGACCAAGTGGAGGATTCATATCGTTAGGAATAGAATTATATACCGTATTGAACCCTGCTCTGAACTCTTGGACTGTCTCATTTGGATTTATTTTCATTGAGTTATATTCAGCCAAAATCTGCAATGGATTTTTCATCTCTTGCCATCGTGCTAAGAAAAACTCTATCAATCGTTGTGAGCTATTGACAGAATTGGCAGCCAAGCTACGAAACCATTTCTTCACATCTCCAGAAAAATCTGAGCTATAATTCTCATCTTAGTATCATCTTCATCAATTTCTTCCAGATCGATAAAATCTACCAATTTATCAACGTGTTAATGGGTTGTGATTTCTAAGCTTCCATCAAATAAATGGAGTCTTTACAATGGGTTGTGTAGGTAAAGATGTTGACACTAATGGAGGTGGTGGAAGAAGAGATGAGATCGTTGATGTATTTGGAGATGTAGTAGAGGATGAAACATCAGTTAAGTATTCCAGCTAATATTGGATGTAGGATTTTTAAGTAGTGATTTGGATCTGGTCAGCAAGACTTTGAAGTTTGTCAAAATTCAACCACAACGCATGATCAACTTTAGCAAATAGAGATTCTGAAGAATGGGAATGAGATTCAAATTAAAGAGGTTCAAATATCACTTCAGAAATGCAAGACTCAGATTTTGACCTTGAAAGAGACAATTCCAGTTGAATATCAAAATGAATGTGCTCAAAAGTAAATAAATTTTTAAGCAAAGGAGTTGTCCTTTTTATTTTTCAAACTGCACTTTTAGAGATAGGTGACTTGAGTCTTCTGAATATTTTTTCTGGGTCATCAACAATAAAAGGTGGATTTGGGTTAGGATTTGACCTAGTATGTCTTTTAAGAGCCAGAAATTTTTTTTACACCTTAAACTTGATGAAATTTGTAAAATCAACCTAACTTTAGATGCTAGAAGTTGTCAACTACAGAACCAATCCTCTTGAAAGATCTAATAGAATGAATCCCAGGAATGATTTATCATTCGTTTCCCCAACAACAGCACCAAAAAGTTATCCCCTACAATTTCCTAGGTTGATGAGGAAATCGAAAAATTAACCTCGAACCACTTTCAGTTCAGTAGCTAGCCCTACTAAACCATAGAGGGATATCTCTAAGGATTTGTCAATGAATAACTGAAAAGAAATAGGTTTTAGGCTAGATATACAAGTCTTGTTTGAGTATTTTAGAATCTAGGGTTTTTAGTTCGTTGGACTAGGGATGAGGGCAGGTAATTAGGTCAAGGCCTCAAGTGTACAGTAGCAGGTATAAAGAGGAGCTAGATATCAGTGTGCTATGGTGAACTTAAGATTTTGTCAATGTAGTATAGGTTTGAGACTTTAAGAAAACATAATGAGCATGTATAAGTATGAATTCATTAGTCATAGAAGAAAAGAAACACAAGCATGATTTTCCACATAAACAGAGCTTAAATCTAAGAATTTTGTATATATGACTGCAAGGAAAACCATAAGAAGAAGATAAAGAATGAAAATAGATATGATTTCATAAATTAGAAACCGATTTGAAAGGAAACTAACACCATAGACTCACTGAACAAGTATTCCTGAAATATAGTTGCAGCTGCTTCTTAATTAGCTGTAAGAAAACATAAGATACAAGCCTCTCCAAAAAAGTCCAGCCTCTCTCACTAAATGAGAAATCATACATATAGACTCAAAACAACCATTTCCCCACCTTCAGGGGTCAAATCCTTAGGTGGTGGAACAATTACCAAGAATCTCTCAACAAACCAGAGAGAGTAAGAAGGTCAAACACAAACTCTTCTTTTAGACTTCAAATTGAGTTTTTCTACCTTTATGAGGCCTAATTAAGCATAAAAACAACATATCATGCCTATTTATTTATGATTACATCATCTAAACCTAAAACGACTGAATTTACATCATGAGTTTAACTTTTACCAAGTAAAACTAAAAACCTGAGAAATTACACAGTGAAATTTTTTTAAATAAAAACTCATAAAATTTGTCATAAGCGTAGCACCAACTTTGAGGTCACATTCAGGTGTCTTCCAGAGGTCAAATTTGAAATCTGAGAGAAAGGTAAATTATCCTTTCCTATCTAGTTTCTGGAAAATCTTGAATTTTTGAAAATGACCCATGGGAAGGCCTTCAAAAATTGATTCTCCCAAGATGACTCTATAAGTGTAGCGTCCATCTAAAAAAGGAGGCAAAAAGGTGATTTTTGAGGGTTTTTTGCCTTTTCTACCTGTCAGAAGCTCAGATTTTGGATTGCCAGTAATCAAAATTGCATGTAGAGGTCATTTTGAATCCAAATATGCAATCCATTTTCCATTTGGAGGTCTCCACACCAAGCGCAGTGTCTAGGTCACTACGTTTATAACTTACACTGTGTTTTTTAAAACAATAAAAAAACATCAAAATTTGAAAATGACAAAAGTTTCTTCAAATCTTCTGAAAATTGTTGAGTGAAGTTATAATATGATATTCTATGCCATGAGGAAGGCCTAATCAAGTAAATCAAGCTTCTCCTTATCCTTTTTGTTTTTTAGGGTTTCCTTGAGCTTCTTCTTCAAATACTTGACCCTCATGTTGCAAATCATGTTCCTGGTCTAATAATGGTGGGCCATGTGCCTCAATAGCTAGTTGTGCCTGTGGCTGCAGCAATGATGCCTGTGGAGAGGCTAAAATTTATCCCTACAATGGTCGCCTAGTTTTCTTTGAGATTTGATATGAAAACCCTGGTCAAAACTAGATTATGCTTTACTCTTTGAACCATTTCACAAAAGTCAAAATAGCCTACATGTTTGAACCAAACTATTGTCATGGGTGAGGCCAACAACTCTTTAGTGTCTGCTAATTCCAATCTTAAGACTTTCCCTCCCTTCTTGTGAGCTTTCTTGTCTTGACCTATGGTATTTCCTTCATCTTATGTAACATTCCTTTCTTCCTCCATCATGTTTTTTTTAGTTTAGAAACTCTAGAGGAAAGGTGAAGGGAAAAGGAGTGTGATAATTGTGTTAGGGAGTCGGTATAGGTTAGGGGAAAATTTAGAGAAGTGGGGAAGGGAATTACAAATCTTAGGGAAGTAATGAAAGGGCAAAAGGTTTAGGGAGATAGGCTAGGGAATTTAATTACAGGGATGTGAGCTAGGAATGTAGATTTAGGTTTTCTAAGAGGAATGTTTGGGTATGAAAATGAATGAGTATATAGGGATTTAGAGGAATGGTATAAAATTCTAAGGGAATGGATAGGGTGCAAGAAACTAGGGTTTCAATTTTTTTTAAAAACAAATTCAATATCTGAAGGAAGATTCACACCATAAATCTAAATCACCAGAGGAAGAGTGAGCTAAGAGTATTCCACCTACTTGCCAATGAAAAACAATTTATGTTGTCACGTTGTGGAGGAACCTAGAGACAATCTTGGAGCACCTGGAGATACGCTAGGAGCACCTGGAGACAAACTTGCTCTGTTCTAGACAAAACGCAGCAACTCAAGGCAAAATGCAACAATACAGGGCAAAGTGAATGTCCAAAAGAAAATCGTAGCACTTTCAGGGCAAAGCATAGCGTCCAAAGGCAAAGCGTAGCACTTTCAGGGCAAAGCACATCATCCAAAGACAAAGTGTAGCATCCAAAGGCAAAGTGTAGCACTTTCAGGGCAAAGCGCAGCGCCCAAAGGCAAAGCGTAGCACTTTCAAGGCAATATGATTTTTAACTTAATGAGATGGAGAGCTCGATATTTTGAAAATGAGAATGAATGAGTTAGGCCCTTGAAAAGCTATTTATTTATGAAAAAATAAGTGGGACCCCCAACTTCCTTCAAATTTAACTTTCTTCTTCAAAACTTTGCAAATGGTAGTGGACCCACCATAACAATTATGACTTGGACTTTGACATTTCAGCTTCATGATCTCATGATGGTATTTCATTTTAAGAAAATGAAAAAATAAAACATGACTATAAAATTTAATTACCAACTTGATCTCTACTATTCCTCATAAAATGAAATTTAATGGTAAAAAGACCAAATTCCAGGGATTAAACCTAGTGACCTAGTGGTGACCAAACATAGGCTTATTAGGTGAATTTTGAACAAAATGATTATGGGACTCTACTAACAATGATTTGACTTGACCAAGATGGTATCTTATGACCACGAGGCTGAAAGGAATAGTAGAGACCGACCTTCCTAACCGGTGATCAAATTTTTATTGAAAAAAAATTTGAAAATATAGAAATTTGACCTGAAACCCTAAAAATAACTATGTAAAATTATATTTGATCGTCGATGACTGACATGACTGACAGGCACGAACACAACCTACATGTATGCATGAAAACACATTCTGCCTGTAACATCCTCCTCCCATATCTACCCAAGCAACCAGCCAATCGGGGTAAACATGCGAGGAGAGGCCATTATGGATAAGATTCAACTTCCTTGGTGACTTTCAGGAAATGGAATCGATATGTAATCTACAAGTGTAAATAACATAATTAAATTTAGGGATCTCATAATTAGCTGTGAATCACTATGAACCATTGTTACCTCATTCCATTTACTGCATTATCCTCTATTAAGTCATAGACACATTATCCATTCACATACAAGTAAAAACATGTTGAGAGCCATAAATAGATGCTATCATAAAATGTGCATATAACCAACATAATAGGAATAAGAATACAATAAACATATCAGTCATCAAATCCATAAATCGGTACCTTTACACATGAAAATCAAGGGAATGGATTTCTCATTAATGAATGCAATGAACCAACCAGAGATGGGACTACCATGTTCCACCCGACCGTAGAATGGCTGAGCAAAATCTCTCTTTAGTCATTCACCCCTATGCCATATTCCAAGCATGAATGTGAGATCTCATAGAACACATCAATCAAAACTCATCCAGGGATTCCAGAGGCCATACACCTCAACCCATCAAATGGTGACTCCACCTCATGGTTGGACATCACCAAAAAAACATCATCAGATTGGTATCCGTCCAAGCCTTCTAGGGCTTCCAGAGCTTTTTTCCAACCAAAGCTTCCAGAACTAGTAACTCAACCCACAACTTATACAAGGCTTCCAGAGTGTTTTTCCAACCAAGGCTTTCGGGACTAGTAACTCAACCCACCAAGGGCTTCCAGAGCATTTGTCTAATCGAGGCTTCCAGGACTAGTAACTCAACCCAAGTTGTTATAGGGCTTCTAGAGCGTTTGTTCAACCAGGGCTTCCAGGACTAATAACTCAACCCAAGCTAAGGAAAAATGAGAACCAACCAAAACAAAACAATGAAAGTAAATCCATAATCACCATGGCTATCTAGGAAATGGAAAGGCTAGGCAATCCACTATAGATCTAGGCAATCCTCCATGCAAATGACAAATCACAACCAAGAAACCACATGCATGTGCCATGCATGCCAAAATAGTGAAGAAATCATACATGCAACTCGGTACTTGCAAGAAAATATGATGTAGTTGCTGATGTCGATGCCTTCTTGTGCTTTCCCTCTCTTCCTTTGCCTTCTTGCTTCAAGAATCCAAGTATGCCACACCCACCAAGAGTGCTCCAAGAAAACTCTAAGTCTCCAAGAGTATGAGACAGAGAGAGAGAATAATGAGAGAGCTCCAAAACTGAATTGAAAAAAGGTTCACTTTGAGAGGAAGAAGCTTGCCAACTGATCCTTAGAAGCCTTTTTATGTATGATGCCTCTGTTTTCTTCATTTTCCATTATTTTCCTTCATTTTCCTCCTCACATGCAACCTGTGACCTTTCACCTCCTTTTTCTCCTAATTTCCATTATTTTCCTTCATTTTCCTCCTCACATGCAAACTATGACCCTTCACCTCCTTTTTCACCTAATTTCCATTATTTTCATAAATAAATGTGCCAAAATACCTTTTTTTTCTTTAGTTTCTTAGCCATTGCATTTGCCAATTTCCTTAACGATAAACAACCAAATGAACACCCACTAGGATATCCTGCCCACCATTCAACTTGGAATATGAGTCTCATCATCCATGGTATTTATATATTTTTACATGGAATTTTCACCAAGGTTGTTACAAAACCCTCCCCCTTGGGGAAACATCGTCCTCGGTGTTCAATGAAACCTATAACCAACATGACTTTTAAGACAACAAATACTACCCATGGAGCTTTATAACACAACTCGTTATAGTATTTACAATGAAAGACCTGCTCAAAATCAAAATATCATGACAACATGACAACATACCGCATACTGGAGCTTTATCACATAGCTCATTATGGTATTTAAAATAACCACATATACATATACACATATGCACATTTTCTCAACCAACAAATAAAGGATACGATGCCCATATCAATCAACAAGGGAATCTAGAGGCTCACACCTCCACCCTCAAAGTAATACTAGGATTCACCTCCTTTCCAGGAAGTCTAGAATCCACTGCAAAGTAAAAAATGCATCCAATGTCCAACGCTATAATCTTGTGCCACTTGTCCTCTCAGCAAACAGTTACCGACTCATTTCTCCAGGGTGCACTCCCAATGTGCATATGGTTCCATCTAGAAATGCTAAAGACCAAAAAGATCCATCCGTGACCTTCCCTTCTCTGTTGCACAATCCCTTGGGAATACAGTCACCCCTTATGTGTAGTCACTCACCTTCCAAGTGCTGTTGGCACCCCCATCCTGGGAATTCCATCCCTTGGAAAGGCTTCCTCACATCGGAAGATACAACAACCAAGGCATATCCTTGCCTTAAAACCATCATACTAGTCATAGAATTCTCATGGAAATAAATGGCAATTATTGGGTACCAATGTCCCACAATGGCCCTGCTCCTGAATACTTTACGAGCATGTTGTTGCATGTTCTAATTTCTTTTGTTGCTGCTGCTAATTCTTGCAATCGATTTCAATCACCCAACTGGGCATTTCATGCATTCCTGTACCAAACACATAAATTCCATTAGATTTGAAATAAATCGAAATAAATTCACATCATACCTCATTGGTAGCTTGTCAATAAGGTACATTTGCAATTATGTTCGCTTCTTATCACGAAAATTCAAACTAGCATATTTGACCAAATCAACATGTATAAAAATATCACATCAGGTTAGCTCGAAACATAACCATCAAAATCATAAATGACATGTAACCATCATAAGATAAAATCATAGATCACATGTAATCATCATAGACCAAAATCATAAATCACATGCATACTAAAACCGAATACAATACTGATACTTATCCTTCATCGATCCTTATACTTATACCTTTGTTCTTTCTGTAAACACACTAGATCGGTTGCCACACCCAACAAACACCCAATTCCTTCTCCTCCACCAAGTGCACATACGCATATTGTCATCACATACATACAACCACACACACTATACAACATCATGAAACACATGCACCTATACCTGACATACAACACATACACCTACACCCAGTGTATGTACGTATATGTGCACAATGTACATCATAAGACATACATCCACACACAACATGCGACAACACAAAATGCATACATGTACACGTAGTATACAACAAAACTCGTACACATATACGTGATGTACAACGCAACTCATACTCCTACACCCAGTGCATAACACAATACATGCACCTATGCAATGCACATACATAGTACCACATGCCCTCAAAACAACATGTATGACATGCACACAATACCACACGTGCACCAGTACCATATGTACACCATGTACACAGTACCACTTGTACACCACACCACCTACACAATGTGTGCATAACATCACATGTACATGGCGCCACCTGCACAACCTGTACACAACACCACATGTATACTACACCAATGTACAATGTGTACACAATACCACATGTAGATAATGCCGCACGCACAACATGTATGTGACACCACATGTACACAGCACCACATGCATGACATGTAGATAACAACACATACACACAACACCACTTGTACAACATGTACATAGCACCACATGCACACAACACCCCTTGTACAATCATGCACACCACACTATATGCACATATTACTATTGTACCACATACACGAAACACCACTTGTACATATCACTGCATATCCAACATGTACATAGCATCATCTGTACATAGCACTGCATATCCAACATGCACATGGCACCATCATGCACACAACATCGCATATCCATCATGCACACAGTACAATATGTACACAATACTACATATACAACATGTACATAGCACCATCTATACTTAGTATTGAATATGTAACATTCATACAACACTATCTATACCATCCTATACATAACACTGCATAAACAACATGTACACACACTATATATACACAACACCGCATGTGCACACATCATATATGAAACATGTACAACATATATAGTATATGCATAATAGTAGTACCACACATCCAAAACCACAATGTCCTTACTAAGAAACCTTACTTCCCGTGTCTTATCCATGCTTGTCTTATCATGTCACGGACCATGCTGCTTTCATTCTGTTGGTGTATCCTTCAATGTTACCTGTCATAACATAAAACATAGGCATAATACAAGCATATAAATTCATATTCACATCACATTGACCTCGTATAATTGTCATGACTACTCTTCCACTTGATTCCTCGTGCGACCAGGAACCTCTTCATGTCATTCACCTGCATAAGCAATCATTCCTCCACAAGAATGATTCATGATAACCCTATCAGACAGTGACATATATACATGTACACATAGATACACCATAAAATAATAATGATATCGTCAGTCAACGTCATACATAGATACATATGTACATATAAACATTAACATAAAATAACCATGATTCATGATCACCCTGTCAAATATGACATACATACATACATGTATACATATATAAACAACAACATAATCATGATCATAAAATAATTACCAGCTATCAAGGTCAAGGTTAAGAGAACTTCCTTATTCATGCATAGCATGCACTATATTTAGAACAAGTTTTCCCAACATAACCAAGTCATCTGATGCCTCATATCCATTTACTTTACCTTTTCTGGTTACCTTTCTCATGACTATAATACCATTGTCCTTTACACCAATGGCCCGAACCAATCTAATCCGATTGTCAAAGTCTTACCTTTTGCTATGCTTACTCATACACTGAGCTTCATCCGGGTCTTGCATTACTTGCATTATCTGTCGGGTACCACACAGCTCTCCCTGAGCTCCATTAACTTTCCTCTTTCCCAACCAATTCCCAAGACTTGAAACAATAAAATGAAAGTCGAAACAAACAAGAAGAAGATCATGGAAAACCAACAAGAATACAACACCAAAAACAAAGTGGCATGGCCGTGAACCATACATAATCAAAACCACAAATCAAGCGTAAACAAATCATAAAACATTGAAAGCACAAGACTTCCAGAAAAACACCATGACTCAATCTCCATGATTTCCTAGTACTTCCAAGGATTCATGAGTGAAAGCTTAGCTCGAGCCTTCTTCAAGATCTATAATAGTCTCTTTTGTCATTTGATTCCCTACATAGCGCAACATTAACTCATGCTTTTATTCATGCCTTTACAATATTAGAACTCAACCTCTTATCTCAAATATCAACCTTAAGATAATAACCTATCAAATGCATATTCATGAATATAACATGTATCCACATAATGTCAGTCAAAATTAAGGTTAAGAAAACTTTTTGTATTCATGCAAAGCACTCATTCATTTGGAATTGCAGTTTCCAAACATAACCAAAGGAATTATCACCCAGTTCCTTTATTTTACCTTTTTACCTTGCTGCAATTGAGTCTTATTATGTGTTATCACATTCACCAAGATGTTATTTATATAAAAAAAATCAACTATTACCTTGTCAAGATAATACCAAACATGTTGCCTTGCAACTGCTCACACATGTCAATCACATTTTCCAAAAATCAAGACATCGTGTCTATTAATTTGAAATCAGCCTTCATGTAGAAATTTTGAATAATTTAACACATATTCAATGGAGATTATCCTGATCATGTACTATTGCAGAAAACATACACAATACATAAGCTCCTCTACGTTGATCATCAATATAGCAGCATCAATAACAACAAAACATCAAGAGCATTCACACATTAACACAGTATGTATCCCGGGGAAAGCATCTCGCTAAAAACCCCAACTATCTGTATATTAATGATTGAGTCATGTAACATTACACAGCATAATACTCCTCACAAGTATCTCCACCTCTGTTACACACAATACAGCTCAGATCTGA
>APFE031235600.1:0-18604 GCA_000404065.3 Pinus taeda | reverse complement strand
CCCATTGATCTGACCCAACATCATCCTCCCAGCATGAAAGCCCTTCTTCACCTCATGAAAAGCTTAGATCACCCAACACTATGATATTCCACTAAGAAACCAACAACACTTCCTTACCAGATACAAGATTCTAGCCTTTGGATCTCTGGGATGAGGGATCCATATATAGATGATCGCAGGGGGGTGAGTCAGCTTCTGGGATTTTTATTAGTGTCCTCTCTCTGATAAATCTTGATTCCACTTGGAGATTGATGATCTCTTACTCATCCCTGGGTGAATTCAGAGAGGCAAATGTCACAGGAGAAGTTTCTGGAAGATTCCATGATCATCCACCTTGAAAACTGTCTCTGCCATTTGTCTACTCTCACCCATCGCCCTACCGAAGGGATTTTTCAGTATGCATCACACTTTTTGCACTGATAAGGTGAGATGCATCACACCCTCTGCACTGAGAAATCTGTGCGGTCCAGTTTTCCGCAGTTCTGAGCAGGTTTATGTGTAGAACTTCTAGGATATGATGTAATTAGCTAACCTTGTTCCTTTAGGGCATGAAACAACACTCTTAGGGACTCAAAATCCCTTGGTTTGTGGACATATATGATTGGGGTTGCAGTGCCCAAATATGTCTATAGCAAATAGGTGCGGTAAGGATAGAATAAAGTATCACATATAAGCAACACACCTAAACAATAGGATTTAAGGTGGAAACCCAATGTGGGAGAAAACCACCATTGTTGTCATCTCAGTCTTCAATCTTATTAATATGAAAAATTTCTTACTTTATTGTACTGGTGTAGACTAATGCTAGTATGCAGGCAGCCACATGTTAAAGGATACAACCTTCACTCATTCTCCATATCCTATTGGAAGGGAGCTCAAACCCCCTTATCTGATTTACAACTACTACTTGTAGGAAGCTTTGACTTCCTCACTAAAGAATACAACCCTCAACAACATTCGTGGACCATGTTTCATAAATTTTCACATTCTATCCACGTTCTTTAACACATCACAACTTGTAGATCAACTGATGCAAACACAAACTTAATTCAAATAAAATAGTGAGATTAATGTAAGTAGAGCACAATGAATTTAGAATACAACATCAACAAATAGAATCAACTCCAACCCCAATCATCCATATGCCAACATGTATACACTACTTCACTTAAGGAAACCCACATGTGTATGCACTTTTTTGCAGAGAAACCTGCATACAGATCTCAATATGCTAAAAATGTGTAATTCTGAATCAAACACGGAGTTTCCCAGAGTTATTCCGCAATTTTATGTTAGCTCAAAGAACCCTCATACAATTAGCAACATCAATAATATTTTCAACCAATCAACATGTAACCAAATTCAACTTCATCATTCAATTAGTTCTACTACAGACATTATCACTCAACCCAAATCAACATGAGGACATCACTGACAGACAACAGAGATACATCATCATTAACCAGGTTGATCAATTTATGAATAAAAATCCTTTCTTTATGTACGCGACTTTGAATAAAGAAACCCGCGTGTATACATGACTTAACCGAGACCAACCTGCGTATGTATCTATATTTTTTTACCCAGAAATGTGCAGCTCTTTAGAAATTAGAAAAGGTGCAGACCATAATATTTAGAGATGAAAACATCCATCAATACTTAAATCTAGTCAATCCATGAGAAAATCATATAATGGAAAGTCATTTTAGGTCTCATGATCCTGATCCATCATTGTATTCATCGATGCATAATTTTTTCAGATCTATGTGTCAACTATGACCCTTATAATTCAAATATACTTCATATTGAAGTATTCATCAAAATCCCTTTCACATTCACACTTAACGCTTTGATCTTCACCTCCTTATATAGTTAGAGCCTTAGCCAATACCATGAGTCAGAACTACACTATTGCCAGTGGTAATCTTAAAGGGGATCAAGTAGCTGTTAATACACTCAATATTGTGGGCCAATACCATGCTAAGGACCCTTGGTATTCTTAAATTAGTACACCGGTATGTACATGACTTTGCTTCTTTATACCTACGTGTATACTATTCCAAAAGAATGCTCTTCCCCATGTTTCTTAGTTGATCTATAAGGAGAGTCACATGAACTGTAATCGACCATTCTACTTGTCATCCTTCATCTTATTCCTCCTACAAATATACCACGTCAGATAAATGAAATATAAACATAACCAATATACTGCAGTGAAGTTCAAGGGAGGCTATCTCGTATTCACAATCCTTCCATATTATCGCAACACACACACACACAAACACACACCTATAATGACATGAACATATCAACCTATCCACATCATTCATTGTAACACCAACTAGATACATGACAACCATAGCCACTACAACTCATGCATACAAGTAACATGCATGCATAGCAATCACATCCTTCCCATCCTGTCCAAGTATTGAACCTAGAAGCTCTGATACCAATCAGTAATGTGACACCACACATTTACCCACTTTTACAAGCACTCTGGGTAAATGCAAAGAGAAGTTCCAATATGACATGACCCAAACTCCTAGTTTTAGTTAAGGAAGTAGAGCCTACAAACCGGCTGCAAATTAACATCCTACAGGGACTACAAATCACCCAACAACCCAGGTCATCAATCCATGATATGGAACCTTGTTTTAGTCACCTAGATCTATAAATACACCCTTGACACTACCTTCATGCAGTTGTGAGCTTCCAACCACACTCACAAGCCTTGCTCCACGTGGTTATGACCCCAGATCCTCATTTTTGTGCCTTCAGTCCTGATATCTAAGCCAATTTTCTAGGCTATCCTCCAAGCCACTTCCCAAAACTTCCTGTAACTTTTCAAAATCATATTTCTCATAACAACACTGTTAATAATTCAAACTTGAATCGAAAACATGACCTTGGCTAACTAGAACAGAGTAGATATTTTGTGAAACACATGGAAAACATTTAAGCTACATGTCATGAATGCATACCTAATTTTAAGTCTTTGTACTTTAGTTGAAAATCCCCAAGAAGTTCTAATTCCCTCTCAAGTATCTGTAACAACACTTGTTAGCCTATGCATTGATAAACCATTTATTAACTTATCAAAGAGTCATAATATCCACAACCAAATCACATAATAAACCATGCTTATAACTAACATACAACCATAATATTAACCATGACAGAAAAACCATCAAATCAACATAATAACAAGTACAAATGCTCATAAATCACAATATGAAAATAACTCTTACTAACATATGAAAATTCCAACCAAGTTAAGCACTTCCACATACGATTTGACCATAGATTGAACTGAACCAAAACTTTCTTTCAATCAATCACCACTATGGCATATTCCATGCATGAATGTGGGATCTCATGGGATAAACCAAGTCATAAATAACTAAGGGAATCCATAGTTTAAACCACTTCCACCTCAAACTACCACAATCTCACAAAAATAGTGAAGAGATCACAAACCGAAACAAGCTTGGATGCCTCATAATTTCTTCACCATACCTTGAGGAATTTTCCTGTCTACACCATCCTATAAAGGGATTCCCAAAGAAAACCATCTCCACCCAAAACCCTTGAGAATTTTCCTGAGACCACCTCACATGGTTGCAACTCTTTTTGGCAATCCAAAGCTCAACCAAGAAATGAATCCCATGACATAATGGCAATCTAGGAAATGGCAAGGCAAGGCTAAAACCACTATCAAATCCAACCAAACCATGCCAATGAAAACAAATGAACCAAATACTCAAATGCATAAACCATGCATTCACATATCATCTAGGAAACCACACATGCAACCTGTTACCTATAAAAATTTCCTACTCAAGTTGTTGATCCAACCTTCTCCTTTCTTTCCTTGCTTGTCCTTTCTTAGTCCTTTCCCTTCCTTTGCTTGCTTTATTTCTTTCTCCTCTTGGTGTTCCTCTCTCTCTCTAAAACTAATTCCAAATCCAAACTCATAAAAAGCTATTAGCTAATCCTTAGAAGCTCTTTCATCATTGAGGCCTTTATTATCTTCATTTTCCTTCATTTTTCCTCTAATATCCCTCTCATGCAAATATATGTCTCTTAGCCTTCCTTTCCTCCTATTTCCTTTATTTTCATAAATAAAATGCCAATTAATGGCTCTTTGTCGTGTCCAAGCATTTCTCAATTTCATTAGCCATTAACAAATTGAAAGTGATGCCCACTATAGTTATTTTCCCAACATTCAACTTGGAATACCTGTCCCATAACCTTGGTCTTATTTTGACTTTATTAAGCTTTATTATATGAACTTTAACCCAGGGTTGTTAAAAGACTTCATCGATTTCATTGAGAAAACTAAACACCTAATTCTTGATGGAAACAAAAACATAGTTAAATGTGATGTCGTCTCCCTATTTACCAAAACCCTATCTTAGAAGCCATTGACCTCATTTAAAAACTAATTGATTCTAAAACCCTCAAACGCATCAGAATTTTCCTCAACACTACTTTCTTCATTTTTAATGGAGTCTACTATGAGAAAACTGAGTGCACAACCATGGGTTCCTACATTTCCCTTATTGTTGCCAACATATTCACATAGCGCTCTGAAGCCTTATCCCTTAAAATCTTCCACTTAAAACCTATGTTTTGGAAGCTCTTTTTCAATGATACCTTTTGTTATTTGGTCCTATGGTATGCTACAACTCTGAACCTTCCTGTCCCATATTATTCACTTTCCTTCCTAGTTCCAATTCAATATGGAGCTTTAGTCCAAACAATCCCTCCCTTTCTTAACATCCTTGTCTCTTGTCATCCTGATTACCCACCAAGTCTATTGCAAGAAGACTCATACTGATAGATACTTTCATTCTAGCTCTCACCATCATCTTGCTCAAAAATATGTTGTACTTAAAACCCTTGCTACTCGTGCGAATCATATTTCTCCCTCTCAATAATTTTGCAATGAAAAAGAACATATCACCAAAACCCTTAAATCTAATGGTTACTCCTTGTCCTATATCAAAAAATCATTCCATTATGCTATCCACTTTAATCTTAAAATCCTTGTCATCAATCCACCCTTAGCCAAAGTCTCCCTTCCCTATATTTAGGGAATTACCAATAATAATTCCAAAATCCTTTCTAAGATGAACATCAAAACCTTGTTCAAACTCCATAAAACCCTTAGTAAGCTCTTCATTTTGGCCAAAGACAAGAGTGGCCCCATTTTTGGCCTCAAATCTATGAGATCCCTTGCTCCTGTGGAATGTCTTATATAGGAGAAATTGGAAGATCCTTCAAAACTTGGCTTAAAGAGCATATGAATGACACATACCATAACTAAATTAATAAATCGAATATCGATGAACACTCCCACAATACCAAGCATTTAATTTGTTTTGCGAAAACCAAAGTCTTCACCTCTACCTCTTTCCACTCAAACCACATCATTAGGGAGGCTCTAGAAATTAAAAAGCACACTAACAACTTTAATAAAGAAGATGGATAACAATTGAGCCATTCTTGGAAAGGCACTATTCTTGTATTGTCCATTAATAATAATCCTCCTAACTCTGTTAGGCCTAACCATTCTCAGTGACCTTCCCGTTCACCTTTCATGGGCTCCTCTTTGTTACCTTATCCGCAACCCTTTGTTTTTCCTAGTCTCATCCTTCAAACCCCACCTCGTTTTTTTATTAATCACTCATTTTAAAAACTTTTAATATATATTATGTTAATTATCTAATTTTAATCTTAACTCTATTTTTAATACTTCATTAATTTAAATTTAATTAAGTACTATTTTAAATTCTTCTTTGATTTAAATTCTTGTTTAATTTTACTCTAATTAAATAAATTTTTTATTCTATTTGTGTAACTCTTTAATTCTATTTTATATTATCTTAACCTAATTTAATCATATTCTTATATTACTTTAATAAAAAAAATTAATGGCCTTGTTTACTTGTTGGGTTTTTTTGAGTTTCTAGCTAGATGATCAAATTTTGATTTGTATATATTAAATTGGATTTTTGAGTGCATGTATGAATCTAGCACCCTAAAAAACATGGACACTTAGAAACAAAACTGAAACAAAACTGCGCATGGATGAAAAAATGGAGTATCTACCTCAATGCCTAATTATGGTCAAATCTTGATTTGTATAGATTAAATTGGTTTTTTGATTGCATGCATTAATCTAGCACCCTAAAAAGCATGGTCACTCAGATTTTCAAAAGATCACCCCTCAAATTTGTGATTCCAATGAATGAAACAAAACTACACATGGATGAAAAAATGGAATATCTATCTCAATGCAAGGAGCTAAAGAGTTTTGTTATGGAGAAGTTTCGTAAACATGCATGGGGAAAAGAGTTGGGTAGAAAGAAGTAATACATTGAGGAATTTAATCCGTGTTGGAGCTAGCATTTCGTGGAGGGAAAATGTTCTTATTGCTCAATTAAGAACCAACTGACATCAACTTTGGTGTCAAACATGAAGACAGAAAATGCCTAAAGAAGCTTGAGAGAACCTGTGTGTACATTTTGTATGTCTGGGGTAGTGGAATCAGAAAAACTTTAACTTATGGGAATATGTTAGCATCAGTTTCTTGGAATTGTCTTTTCAGCCAAGGGATTGTTGGAAGGTTGGGCCAGCTCATTATCAATAAGAAAGTGATTGAATTGAAAAGGACTAAAAATAAAGGAACTAATGGTCCCATAGACTATTTATAGCCTAGTGGATGTTAAAAATATCATTTTATTTCATAGTTCGATTCTAGACAAATTAAACTACAAATTAGGCTTGAAAACATTCCAAAAAATTAACAAGTAGCCTCTACTATCCTTCAATTTTAGTTTATTAAAACTTATTATCATTATAATAACAATTTAGTAATTTAAAATAAATATTTTAGCATGTCCCATCCAATATTAAAATCAATTTGACCAACTTTATTATTCTATTAATTTGGCCCTTCAATCCATTTATTATATTTTTCTAATTCTTCTAATTTAATATAATTTTAAGGCATGGTCTAACTTATAGAAGAAATATATTTTTGAATCTGATTTCTGGAGGCTCCAATAAATTATTTGATGTGATTTCTTGGCTTCAATAAATTATTTGATGTGATTTTTCCAGAAATTTTTCTCTCTAAACATTATGGATCACAAAAGTCTAATCTCAGAAATATTTTTGAATACAAAATTGCATTCAACTCCCTAGAAAACCCTAGGGCACTAAAATTACGTAGATCAAACAATTTAAATGTAAATAATATTAATTTAATAATTGAAAATAAATATGTTAAGATTTCCACTTTAATATTAAAATAAATTTGAACAAAATCATTATTTTATTAATTTGGTCCTTAGTCCCATTTATTATATAATTCTAATTCTTTTAAATTATTATATTATATTTACTCTAATTTAACCACAACCTTTCCCCAACTTCATAAAAAAAATAATAATTATTAATTATTAATAACAAATTATTAATTATTTATTGTTAATAGCAATCAAATCAACAATGTTCACATTCTCTCTATTTTTCTAACAATCATATTTCTCTATTTTTATAACAATCATATTTTATCTCTATCTCTCTATCCTAATGATCATATTTTATCACTATTCTCTATACTTTTGTAACCGTCATATTCTATATCAATCCACTAAGACCACTATTCCCAAACTTCCACTAAAACAAAGAGCACATTGCATATTTTTCTAATTTGTCTAATTTAATAATTTTAATACTAATTTAATAATTTAAAATAAATATTTTATCATTTTCCACTTTAGAATTAAAATAAATTGGACCAAATTCATTATTTTATTATTTTATTAATTTGGTCCTTCATCCCATTTATTATATTATTCTAATTCTTTTAATTAATATATTCTATTTATTCTATTTCTATATCTATCCCACTAAGACCACTATTCTCATACTTCCACTAAAACAAAGACCACATTGGATATTTTTTTAATTAGTTTAATTTAATATAATTTTAATACTAATTTAATAATTTAAAATAAATATTTTATCATTCTCCACTTTAGAATTAAAATAAATTGGACCAAGTTCATTATTTTATTATTTTATTAATATGGTCTTCATCCCATTTATTATATTATTCTAATTCTTTTAATTAATATATTCTATTTATTCTATTTTAACCATAACTTTTATTATATTCCATTTTATTATTAACAAATTATTAATTTCCAATATATATCAAATCAACAACGTTCACATTTTCTCTATTTTCCTAATGGCCATATTTGATCTCTATCTTAATGGTCATATTTTATCATTATCCTCTCTACTTTCTTACGTCATATTTTATCATTATCCTCTCTACTTTCCTAACAGTCATATTCTATTTTTTTATCTTGTGCATATTCTTGGTTTAACCCTCTTACTGTTCCTAGACTTCCACTAAAGCGAGCAAATTGAAAACATTGTCCGTTAATAATATTTGAGTGAATTTATTTTGAAGAGAGAATACTATCCAATCATAGTTAAACTTGATGTTTCATATATGAATCTATCTATTCCAAAAAAAAGATTACATATTAATCAATCATATTTTATTAGTATCCTCTCTACTTTCTTAACAGTCATATTCTATTTTTTATCTTGTACATATTCTTGGTTTAACCCTCTTACTATTCTTAGACTTCCACTAAAGCGAGCAAATTGAAAACATTGACCCTTAATATTGTTTGAGTCAATTTATTTTGAAGCATGAATACTATCCAATCCTAGTTAAACTTGATATTTCATATATGAATCTGTCTATTCCAACTATTCTATTTGATAGATTTCCCCTTAACCTGCAACTGCTATCGCCGAAAGGGATCTCCTTCAAAGAATTGGGAGGCTGAGACTGGTTTGCAATTATTTTCATTTATTATTCTCATTGGACAAAAACACTATTTCTATTCATTGTTGTCGTCCAACGAGAACAATGAATGGAAATATTTGCCAATTCCTTAAGGGACATCCCTTTCAGCAATAGCAGTTGCAGGTTCAACGACAATTTATCAAACAGAATAGTAGTGTTGATCCTGTGCCGCTTACTATTCTCGCAAGCATTGCCTGCACTAGCGGGAACATACTGTAACACGGGAAAACAAAAAAAAAAAGTGTAACTCATAAATGTAATAATAATGTGTAATATGACAGTCCCTTAAGGGACATCCCTTTCAGCAATAGCAGTTGCAGGTTAAGGGGCAATCTATCGACAGAATAGTAGTGTTGTTTATCTTGTGCCGCTTACTATTTGCGCATCACCGGCAATAGCGGGAACATCCTGTAACACAGAAATATAGCCATTTACATAAAGATTACATGTCACTGGTCACTCTTTTCTCGGGCATAAAAGGTAGGGAATGAAGAGAAAAAAATAAACAATCATAGGCATACATACCGAAAAAAAATATTTGCCTGGTGTGGAACATTCACAATTTTTTTTTTATAAATCATAAACATAATAATCTATAATCGAAAAATAACATCAACAGATTGTGTGAGAGAAATGGAAGCAGAAGAGAATTTACCAGTGCATTGAAAGAACTGCGCACTCTTTCCTCTACCATGATTTCAAATTAGAAAAAACAAATAGGCACAAACATGTATTTGAAAAAAACAAAAATCCTCATTTATAAATTAAACATGCTAAATTTGAAATATTTTCAAAATAAGACTCCATAATTTATAGATTACACATGCTAAATTGAAAATATTTACAATCATTAAAATAGGACTCAATATTTACCACTATTAAAATAAGACTCTACTGTATCATATTTCACTGCTATTATTTAGCATAGAATGTTAAATATTGGGGTATGCTTTAATTATAGTATTAAATTATAGTATTAGGAAAAAAAAGTTTAGTGTGAATTTTCATGCAGATAATAAAAAATCTTCGAAAATATTTACAACCATATATTTCTTTGCTTTTATTATCTACCCTAGAATACTAAATATTAAGGTATGTTTTAATTATAGCATTAGATAAAACAAAGTTTAGTGTGAATCTTCATGAAACACCTCAAGTTAAAATTAGATAAGGCAACTAAATATATTTATAAATGGAAAGTTTAAATGTAAAATACATGTATGAATAACAATTTTCAAATTTTTAAAAATTTAAATATTTTCATCCACAAGAAATATAAATATATAAATATATGTTACAAGAAATTTGTCATAAATTTTTATTTGTTGAACTTAAATTAGAATGTAAGAGATTTATGAGATATTTAATAAGCAGTAAGTGGGTGCAGTAAGAATAGAATAAAGTATCAAGGTGGAAACCCAATGTGGGAGAAAACTACCAATGTTGTTGTTTTAGTTTTCAAACTTATAATATCAAAGAATTCCTATATTCTTGCACTGGTGCAGACTCATGTGAGTACGCAGACACCCACCTACTGAAAGCTACAACCTTGTTCTCCAGTTCCTTCTGGAAGGGAGTGCCAACCCCCTAATTTGATTACCAATTACTACTATCAGGAAGCCTTGACTTCCTCATTGAAGGATCAAACCCTCAACAACATCTGTGGACTATGTTTCTTAAATTTTTACACTGGATCCACCTTCTTTAATACATCACAACTTGTAGATCAACTAAAGCAAACACTAACCTAATTCAAACAGAACAATGAGATTAATGAAACTACAACATAGAACTCAACTCAGAATACAACATCAAAACACAGAATCAACTGCAACCCCGACCATTCATATGCCAACACGTATACAATACTTCACTTAAGGAAACCCATGCATATATGTGCTTTTCTGTAGCAAAACCTCTGTACAGATCTCAATATACTAAAAACTTGTACTTCTGAATCGGACACAGAGTTGAACAAAGTTATTCTGAAATATACTTTTAGCTTGCAGAACCCTCATACAGTTAGCAACATCAATAATCTTTTCAACCAGTCAACATGTAACCATATCTACAACATTAACGCTACTTATTGGAATGGAAAGCATTGGGCTATTGAATACATATTCTCCCATGGATAGCTTGATATTATGGCACTTTCTAGATCAATTTATGGTTCCTCCACTTGCAACCATCATTTGAAACTCTGATGTTGGATATAGGAAGCGATTCAATTTCTTTGTTATCTTACAATGAATAAAATTATGGGCACTTCCCAAATCAATCAAAACTATTACCTTTTTCTTCTTGATATGCTCTTCTATCTTGATAGTTTAAGGAGTGGTAATTCCAGCCAATGCATTACAAGATATGGTTAGATTCATTTCTTCTTTATCTATTGTTTGTTTCTGGAGTATATCTTCTTCTTTTGACATTTCTTATTTCTTTTCTTCCTCCTCTTCACAATCTATGTAGAATAATTTATTCTTAGCACACTTATGACTTTTAGTGTACTTTCTATCACAATTATAACAAAGCTCTTTTGCTCTTTTTTCTTCCAATTTAGGTGGTGTCAACCTTGTAGGTTGTGGAAGGCTAGGGGCAACAAAACTTCCATATATATAGTTGAGAGTAGTAGGCTTCCTGGTGGCCATAATTTTGATTTCCATTTTTCTTACTAACTTGAATGCCTTCTCCAATGAATCAGGTTCCCAAAGGAGAACCTCATGTTGGATATTATCTTCTAAAGTCCCTATGAACCCATCAATCCTATACTCCTCTAGTATATCTTTTACCCTTATGTTCAATTTCTGGAAGTTCTCAATGTGCTCCATCATTGAACCATTTTGTTTGAGATTTATCAATTGGCTAAAAAAGGTGTTGTTTTTTCTTATCCCCATAATGTGCTATCACTTCTTCTATAAAAATTGCCCAAGTGACAATTTGTTTAAGAGATCAAATCCATTGATACCATACAAACTAATTTGGTTCAAAATATAAAGTTGAAATATGTACCTTTTGTGTGTTTTGCACATTATGGAGACTGAAAAATTGCTCCATATGTAGTATCCATGTTCAGGGATCCTTGCCATCAAACTCCCTCATATCATTTTTTGGAACATGGTGGGTCTTCAATCCAACATTAGAGTCTATGAAATCATGATTAACATTTATTTTGTTCTCATCATGAGTTTCCTTTACTACCCTTTCACCATTAATGACCATTTCTTGTTGCAACTTATTCAAATTTATCTTCAATTCTTCCATCTTATCATCCATGCCATTCATCTTAGCTTCCATCTTAGTGTCCATGCCATTAATCTTAGCTTCCACTCCATTCATGTTAACTTGCATGCCATTCATATTAGCTTCCATGACATTCATCTTTCCTTCATTTACCTTTAGTGAGAGTGAAATTTGTTGTACTTGGTCTTGTAATTTTTATATATCATATTGCATTTCTTCCTCTTCTTCACAAGTCATGCTAGAGCTTTCAAGTTGCTTACTAGGTGTTTCCATTTTCTTTCGTCGGGACATTAATTAACACTATTAATTCTTCACCATTCCCTTTGAATTCCTCAAACTGATTTTTCAAACCAATCTTATGTAAAATTAAAAAAACTACACACCTATTTTTTTCACTTTGTAAGAGCTTGATATTGAATTTGTTGTATCTCTGAAACTGCAGATGTCGAATATCTGAAATCTCATTCTGCAATATCCCTTTGAGTCCTCTTTCTAACCCCGCAATTCTGATCAATATTGGATTCTCCAAGGAAGAGTTATGCCAAATCTCCCACGGTGACCTGATTATGGACTAGTTCAGTAGAGCAAACTTGTATGACATGTCATGTGTCACTGTTTCAACCTTAGTACCTAAAACTGATACGCATAAAACTATAGGTTATCCTCTTTCTAAAACTTCTTACAAAATTTCAATCTGATGCTCAAAACAGAAGTTATGACGATTTTCCCCAGGTCACATGTTTTGAATGTAATTGTGGAGTCTACAAAAACCCTAACTTCCTCAGATCATATCTTCGCAAATATAGCGAGACAAGCTCTGAAATTTGGACCAAAGCTCAAAATGATTTCTTCTCAAATGGGTTTTTTTCGTAGAAACTGAAATGTCACAGAAAAAAGGATAAATACCATGATGACCTGTTTAGAGCAGCGAAACCCTATAATCCAAAGCTTTGATACCAAATGTTATGAAACTAGCTCACAAAAAGATAGAAAAGATAGATCAATGCCTTAGAAATTAGTCTCTTCGAGAGGGAAACCTCCTTTACATTACACAAATGAACAATCCTTAGATGATACAAATGACAAAACCTCATTTCCATATATAGGAGTTTAAGGCATCACAATATAACCAAGACGACCCAACAATAATAATATAAAAGCACAAACATAACAATAGAGGGATTCTATGGGTCACAATAATAACAATATGGGGATAATAGGGGCACAACAATAATAATAAAGGATACAACCACAATAGTAATGTGAGAATCACTAGTATTATAGGGACCTAACAATATTCAACTTCATCGTTCAATCAATTCTACTTCAGACATTATCACTCAACCTAGATCAACATGAGGAAATTGTTGACAAACAATAGAGATAAAACAACATTGAAGAGGTTGATAAGTCATTTATGAACATAAACCCTTCCTTTATGTACATGAATTTCAAGAAACGAACCCACGTGTATACGCGACTTAACTGAGACCAACCTGTGCACATATCTGCAAATTTTGACCTAAAAGTGCAAAGCTCTTTAGAATATTTAGAATGACCTATATCATAATATTCAAAGATAAAAACATGTTTCAATACTTATATCTAGTCAATCCATGAGCATGTCATACAATGGACATTCATTTCAAGTCTCATGATCCTGATCCATCATAGTATTCATCGGTACATAATTATTTCAGATCTATGTGTCAACTATGGCCCTTACAATGCAAATATACTTCAGATAGAAGTATTCATCAAAAGCCCTTTCACATTCACACTCAGCACATAGATCTTCACATCCTTATATAGTTAGAGCCTTAGTCAATACCATGATTAAAAAATACACTAGTGCCAATAGTAATCATAGACAGGATCAAGTAACTATTATTGCACTCAATATTGAGGGCTAATACCATGGTAAGGACCCTTGGTATTCTTAAATTAGTGCGTTAGCATGTACATGACTTTGCTTCTTTGTACCTGCGTGTATACTATGTTAAGAGAATACTCTTCCCAATGTTTGTCAATTGATCTATAAGAAGAGTCACGTGAACTATAATCCACTATTCTACTTATCATATCTAATCTTATTATTCCTACAAACATACCATGTGAGATAAACTAAATATAAACATAACCAACATACCACAATGAACTTCATGGGAGGCTATCCTATATGCAAAATCATTCTATATTATCACAACACACGCACACACATATAACTACACCAACATATCAACCTATCCACATCAAGCTTTGTAACATTGACTAGATACTTGATAACCATAGCCACTACAATGCATGCATACAATTGACATGCATGCATAACAATCACATCCTTCCCATCTTGTCCAAGTGTTGAAGCTAGAAGCTCTGATACCGACCAGTAATGCGACACCCCACATTTACCCACTTTTTCAAGCACTCTAAACAAATACAAAGAGAAGTGCCACTATCACATGACCCAACCTCGTAGTTCCAGTTAAGGAAGTAGGGCCTACAAACTGACATTCTCTAGGGACTACAGATCACCCAACAACCCAAGTGGTCAATCCCTAATATGGAACCTTGTTTTAGTGACCTAGACCTATAACTACACCCTTCACACTACCTCCATGTAGTTGTGAGCTTCCAACCACACTCACAAACCTTACTTCACATGGTTATGACCTTAGATCCTAATTTTTGTGCCTTTGGTCCTGAGATCTAAGCCACCTTTCTAGGCTATCCTCCAAACCACTCCCCAAAAATTCCTGTAACTTTTCAAAATCATATTTCTCATAACAACAATGTTAATCATTCAAACTTAAATCAAGAACTTGAACTAGACTAACTAGAACATACTAAATATTTTGTCAAACACATGGGAAACATGTAAAATACATGTTATGAAGGCATATCTGAGTTTAAGTCTTTGTACTTTAGTTGAAAATCCCTGAGAAGTTCTAATTCCCTCTCAAGTATCTGCAACAACACTTGTTATCCTATGAATTCATAAACCATATATTAACTTATCAAAGCATCATAAGATCCACAACTGAATCACATAATAAACAATCCTTGTAACAAACATACAACTATAATATTAACCCTAACAGAACAACCATCAAATCAACATAATAACAAGTACAAATTCTCATAAATCACAATATGAAAATAACTCTTATTAACATATGCAAAACCCAACCAAGTCAGGGACTTTCACGTACCATTTGAGCATAGATTAAACTAAACCAAAACATTTTTTCAGCCAATCACCCATGTGTCATATTCTAAGCATGAATGTGGGATTCATGGGATAAACCAAGTCATAAAAAACCGTGGGAATCCATATATTAAACCACTTCCACCCTCAAACTACATCATTCTCACCAAAACTAGTCAAGAGATCACAAACCAAAACAAGATTGGATGCCTCATAATTTCTGGTGGGCCCTAGTATTGCAGCAATAATGCTGCAACTCCTGGGACTCCCTTCTTTAATTTTATCAACCCGGTAGTTCGTAACAAACTTGGAAGCGACGGTGCTGTATGCACAAGTACTAGCTCTTGTTGCAGCTATCACTTGGTCAGCTAGCACAAGTCCAGTAGGGGCTTAACCCAACTTCTATGAGCTATGAGAAGAGGATTTTTAACTGATGGATGAAAGCTAACTCAAAGGAAGCTAATCGACTTCTAGAAAGAAACTGAAAAGATGAAAGGAAATGCAAACCCTGGCAAACCCTAATTTTACCAGCTAGCCCTACTGATGCAAAAAAGAGGATGCAAGCTACGGAAAGAGATGCCAGTGACTTCTAGGAAGGTAAAATGCATGTGTCTAAGTTATCACTATCTGAAGAAAACATCTTTTTGTATTTTTGAATAAGTTGTCAGAATTATCGTGCATGTGCTTTAACTGTTTTTGACTGTGTAGAGGTGGCTCAGTGAGAGAAAATGCTTGCAGGAGATTCGGAAGGTTCAGAGAGGGCTTAAGGGCTCCCTAGCACCCTTCCAGAGAGTTTCACAAAGTTTGGAGATCAAGAGACCACTTTCGTGAACTTCTACAGGAAGCTTGTAAAGTTTCTACACGATGTCCTGGAATTTCTACAAGATGTCTGTAATTTTCTACAGGATGTTCAGAAATGGGATTTTGGAGGATGGATGGAGGGAGAAATATGAAGGAGTGGGTATGGAGCTGAGATAATGGTGTGAGAAGGTCCAGGTTTTGGTGGATGGAGCTGAGGAGTGATAAGGATGGTTGGATTTGTTCAAGGAGAGATAAGGCAATGCTACACAATAATATGGAAAGTAGGTCAATGTGACAGAACATGGCAAAGGTAGGCAACGATCTGAAATGGAGGATGAACCAAGTAGTTTGGATGGAGTATGGGCAGATGGAGAAGTATGATAGAAGCTCTACAAGTTATTTTTCAAATTGAACAAACAAACACTTAGAAAATCTATGACCTAGTTACTTCACTCTAATTTGACTTAAGTAACAACAAAAGGAAATGAACAAAAGTTTATTCGAAATGAAATAAGTGAAATAACTATGCAACTAAGCAATCATAAACTGAAGCATTTAAACACAACTAATATCAACGTCTGCAAATGAGAATTCCAACACTAAGGATTGCATGACAAAGCAAAACAACGTTTTTGGTGGTAGCAAGGTCACCTTGGTCCCAGCTCATGATTCCATTGAGGGGGAGGTGAGATCCAAGGTGCTTGGTAGCCTTTTTCTGAAGATCTTCCCTGTGATTAACCTATCAAGTAAATCTGAACATGAAAATCTATTTTAATCATCAAAAACGACCTAAGTAACAAAGCAATATTTTAATCTAAATAACATATTTTGTTCTAAGAATGCAGCAAAAACACATGAAAGTAAACAAAGGAGGTACTGGGCACTTGAGATGAGCCCAATCCCAAGAGCTACAGCCTCCTAAGAGAGAGTAGAGCTGGTGCAAACCTGGATTCATCTTTACTGATCAAAAGAGTAGTTACATTCCAAAAAGTGTCCACAAGGAAAACTTGAAAATGTGCTGAAATGCAGAGCTAAAATACTGCCTAAAAAATTGACTAAAAACAAAACTACAAACTAGCTAAATTATGCCTACAAAGTGAATAACTGAAATGAGGCCCTAAGCCCTCTTATTTATACAAATTGAGGACCCCAACAGTCCTCCTAAATTTAGGGACTCAGCTGCCCAAAACTTGCAGTTAACAACATTCCTACTTGACTTGCTTGGCTACCCTTGTGATAATCGATTTGGCGGACCTTGAACTCTACGATGATGGTGGAGAATTCGATGTAAGGGCCCATAAATGAAGGGGACACCTTCTTAAAAATCCGCTCCCTTGTTCTTCAATGAATTTGGCTGCCAAGTGCTCATTAAAACCTTTGATTTTGTCTCAAAATTGACCAAAACACTGCACAAAGCACCCATTAGACTTGTTGGCATAATAACTAACCCGATTCACTCTATTAGCATAAATATAATAAAAAAAATGCAATAAACTAATGAGAATTTCGGATTAAGTCAAATTGTGAGGCTAAATGAGCCCATATAATTATCCATTTTTGGGGCTCATCATCACCCCCCCTACTGAAAGTGTTGCTCATCCTCTAAGCAACTAATCTATCTCTTCATCTCTGATGGCCCTGGTGGCCTCCCTGTCATGCCAAGCTTTCAAAGTGATGTCCTCTTCTCGGTCATGAAACCATGCTTTTCTCTCTGCTTCTTTCCACTGCTTGTGCTCCTTTTCTTGTAGCAGTTTTGTTAGCGCCTCAACGTCAGCCTGCAGCTTGTCCTCTCTTTGCTGCTCATCAGATGTTTCCTTGTCTTTCCTTCTTCCTGTGATTGTTTGGCCACCTTTTCCTCCAATTTCTTGGTCTCTCTTAGCTTAGCCTGAGTTTTCTATAGAACAGTCTCATTATCCTGTAGAGAGGCTGTTGTGTCCAACATTTTCATTCCTTCTCTCTAGGTGGATGTCTTCGAGCTTCCCCGTTCATAGGTGATGGATGCCTTTGAGGGAGACTTTTCCTTTTGTGTAGCTGGGGGTGTTTAGAATTGTAATTGGCTATTTTGACTGTGGTTGGGGTCTACCAGTTTTTATCTGCATGCTCCTTCTTGCCTTAAAATACATGGAAGGCTCCCTCTTTTGCTGCCCTTTTTGCTTTGGAGATGTGCTAAGGGTAGCCAACATAGTTGTTGCCTCCCTGGCTAAAATCTTAGGCAATTTCTCCCTTTTGTTCCTCTATTTCCATACTTCCTGTAAAAAGTCCTGTGTCGACTATTTTCTGTCTTCTTGTAGAAATTACTTTCTAGCTTCCTGTAGAAACTGTCTTCTGGCTTCCTGTAGAACCTGTCTTCATTGTTTCGATCTGCTTGGATGGGGGTGCCTTGCCTTTTAATTGTGGTGTGGTTTCCTTGGTTGTGCCCTCACTTGTTTGGACTTTTTCATTCGTCT
>APFE031235597.1:74799-98493 GCA_000404065.3 Pinus taeda | reverse complement strand
TGCAAACATTACACACCCTTTCCTATAACTGAGCTTAGCCTGCATAGTTGTAACCATCCTCAACGTAGGCCTAGAGTAGGGAAACCTGGTAGTCAATGCTAGCCAATTAGGGGACAAGGTGTGTTGGTCCTAAAAATGACTGAAATGAAATAGTTTTAGGTAGAAACTCAGGCATATGAGAGAGGCATACTTAGGGCTTTGTGTAGAGAGAATGAAAAAGTGTTCAAAGGATGTGAATGATCATGTTTGAAGGCCTATTGACCATATGTGAGAAAATGGACTATAATACTCCCCAACCTAAAACTCCTTAAATTCCCTGTGTTGGTATACATAACTCTTTTTCCTGTCTTGTGCCACGTTTAGATTCTTGAGAAATTGAATTCGGATAATCCACAGTGTTCTTCATTATTTTTGTCGACGTTTCGAGCCTATACCAAGACTCATCCTCAGGACTGATATACAGAGAAGAGAAAAGCGAGAGATAAATTGGGTTAAGGAGGGCTGCTGAGTATAAGCCGACCTTTTTTATTTACTCCTATTTTCTTTATTTAATATTAATATTTATTTGAATGTATTTATAAACCGTATGTATTTATTTGAATATTTATTTGAATGTATTAATATTTAATTGATTCATTTGGGGGTTATTAATTTATTCATTAATTGATTTTTATATATATATATTATATTGTATAATTTAATTTTTCTATTTAATCTGTATTGAATGGAATATTTAAAAAGTTTTATATATATATATTGTTTTTTTATTTTATTTTTATATATTCCTAATTTATAATTGTTATGAAAAATTCATTGTTTTTTTATTTCATATTAATAATTCATTTAAGTGTATATAACCCATATTTTTTAATTATATTTAATTCTTAATATTTGTATTAATGTGATTTTTTTAATTTGTGTTTAATCTATATACACCATATTAGTTATTCCGTAATTAAATTACTATTGTTACCATTTTTCCCTATATAATTTTTTAATTTTTATAACCCATATTTTATAATTGGTTATATAATTTATTATATAATCATTTTATGTTATAACTAATTACTATGTTATAATTATATAATGCTATTTAACACGATTTACATATATATGTTATATCTTATTTTCCATTTAATTTTTATTTGAACTAATCACAATATATTAATCCATTAATTAATTAATTTATTATTTATTTATATTTCAACTTAATAACTAAGGTTAAAATGAGAGTTTTATATTGCTGTATTTAATTAACAAAATTCATTTAAAAGTTTTTAAGAGTCTTAGGTTTAAAGGAGAAGGTCTGATATGTTTGACAAAGAACCCACTAGATGAATTAAGACACAAGGATTCAATTTTCTTAAAGACCTAAGGTGTTATGCTGGGCTAGGGAAAAATTGACAGGGAAAGAAGAGGGGAGGAAGGGGGAGGAAGGGGAAGGGAAATTTATTTAATGGGTGAGAGAAGAGGATTCCAGTTTTTACTGATTTCCAAGCCTCCATATCTATTAAGGTTACAGGGGTGTTTAATGATTTCAATGGCCTCTCGAACTTTCCGCTTGAAATGGTGTTTTTCATTTGCAATAACCTTAGTGTCCTCAAGGCATATATGGTGGTTAGTTTTACCAGCATGCTCAACTAAAGCCGAAGAGCGCGTTCTTTCTTTACGGATATCAACACTATGTTCCTTGAGCCTAATCTTCACCGACCTGCCAGTTTCTCCTATATATTGTTCTCCACAAGAGCAGGTGATGATATATACACCTTTTTGCTGCAACTAATCCTAGCTGTCCTTTATAACCTGCATTTCCTATTCCATGTCTGCCAACAAGTCCTGTCCAATAATTATCTTGTTCACTGGATCACTCCAACTAATGGGAGTGTTACAACTCTTCCCTTTCAGTGACTCAAATAGGCTCATCCTCAATGGCTCTGATAATCATTGTTATAATAAAAATCAACCAATGGAAGGTACTCCTCCCATCTCCTCTACTGGTGCATCACATACATCCTCAACATATCCTCTAATATTCTATTGAACCTCTCTGTCTTTCTGTTTGTCTGTGGATGATAAACTGTACTAAAGGCCAACTCTATCACCAAACCAACATATAACTTCGTCCAAAACTTGGAATTGAACTTGGCATCTCTATCCGACACAAAATTCTTCGGAACACCATGCAATCCCACAATCTCCCTAATGAAGACATGTGATACCTCACTTGCTAAATAGGTAGTCTTTATTGGAATGAAGTGAGCTACCTTTCTTAACCTGTCTATCACAACTATGATAGAATCATGATGCTTTGATGTCCTCGGAAGACTTGTAATGAAATCCATGGAAATGACCTCATATTTCCATTATGGAATCAGAAAAGGATGAAGCAACCCACCTAGATTCTTACGCACTTCTTTCACTTGCTAACAATCCAAACATCTAGCCACAAATTCTGCCAGTTCCTTCTTCAATTCCGACCAATAGTAGAAATTATTCACTGTTGTCAGTTTCTTCTGGTATCCTTGGTGACCTGAATATAGTTTTACATGAAAATCCCTCAAGATACGCTTCTTGAGTTCACTTTCATCTGGCACATAAATCTTGTCCCTAAATCTCACTAGGACATTTGTCGTGAGACGATAGTATACATCTTGGTCACCAGTACCCTAGTGTAGCTTGTGCATAAGCTCCATGTACCTGTCATCCTATTGTCCTACCTGTATGATATGATCCTGTAAGTCTGTCACATATTAGCTCACTGTGGCAACATAGTTCAACTGCACTTTCTTGCTAAGAGCATCTGCAACCCTGTTATCCTTACCCTTGATGTATCTGATCTCAAAGTCAAACTCACTAGCTGTGGCCAACCATCTAGCTTGCCTGGAATTTAGATTCAGTTGGTAAAAAAAATATCTCAACCCATTGTGATCACTCATCAACAAAAACCTCCTGCCAAGAAGATAATGTCTCCACATCTTCAAGGCATGAATAATAGTCGCCCATTCAAGATCATGACTCGGATAATTCTGCTCGTGCTCATTTAGTTTCTTGGACTCATATCACCTATCCCTCCGGCATAAGGACTCCACCAAGGCCTGTCTTGTAAGCATCTGTACATACTATGAACTCTTTATCGGGATCTGCAATCTTTAACACTGGAGAATTCATCAACAACTTCTTTAACTCTTCAAAACTGGCTGCACACTCCTATGTCCATTCAAACTTCTTACCTTTCCTATATAATTATGTAATAGGGTAGGAAATGTGTGAAAAGGTCTTTATGAACCTCCTATAGTAACCTGCTAACCCCATGAATGATCTTAATTCACCCACATTACTAGGAGCTTCCCACTTCATGATGGCTCTTACCTTTTTTGGATATACTGCTATGCCTTCCATAGAGACAACATGTCCCAAGTAGTGCACCTTTATCTGAAATAAACTGCACTTGCTAAGTTTGGCATACAATTGATGTTCTCTTAGCAACCTAAACACTTCTATGAAATGCTCGTCATGCTCTTCCTCATTCTTAGAATATATCAGGATGTCATCAATGAATACAATAACAAACTTGCCTAGATATGGGTGCAACGCACTATTCAACAAGCACATAAAAGTAACTGGAGCATTAGCCAAACCGAATGGAAGTACAAAAAACTCATAATGCCCATACCTGGTCCTGAAGGCAGTCTTGTAAATGTCATCTTCTTTGATGCGTACCTGATGGTATCCTGAGCTCAATTCAATCATTGAGAACATTGTTGTTCCATTCAACTGATTGAACAAGTCATCAATCCTCGACAATGGATATATGTTCTTGATCATCACCTTGTTCAATTGCCCGTAATCAATGCAAAACTTGATGGTACCATCCTTCTTCTTCATGAAAAATACTGGTGCACCCTAAGTTAATACACTTTGTCTAATGTATCCCTTATCAAGCATTTCCTTTAACTACAACTTCAACTCCACCAACTCTGGTGTGCTCATCCTCTAAGGTGATTTTGATGCTAGTGCTACTCCTGGTACCAACTCAATAGTCCACTTCCTTGTGGGGAGGAAAATCTAAAATCTCTATTAGAAACACATGTTGAAACTATTATAGTACAATGTACCACTTGAATATTTCTGCATCCTCAACATCCTTACACTTGTCACTAGAAATATGAACTCCAAACATTACACACCCTTTCCTGCAACTTCTCTTAGCCTACATAGTTGTGACCATCCTCACTGATGCAAGATTCTTATTTCCCCACATGATTTTGTTTTCCCCATTATCATCCAAACACTCAATATCCTTGTCATACCAATATATTTTCGTCCTATGAAGATACAACCAATCAATCCCCAAAAGCATACTATATGATCCCAATGGTAGTACATTCAAATGCGTGTTTTAGGAATACCATTCAACTCAAATGCACAAGCTCTTACCCAATGGTGCACTCTCTTCTTATTACATGCCAAGCCAACTGCACCAACCAAGACTCTGCATGCACTTCTTTTCTCAAGCCACACTTATCCACCGGGTCAATATTAACATAACTATAACTATAACTATATCCATAATCAATAAAAATAGGTATAACTCGACCACAAAGCTTACCTTCCATTTCAATAATGGATGCCTGGTGATCTGCTTGTTTGTTGTCCACAATTGCATAGATCCCTGGAATACTATGAGAAAAATCCCCAACAGTCTGCTCCTCCTGAGCACTAATATGAGGCCTACCTCCTTGGTATAATGGAAAATCCTTCTTATTATGATCTTTGCCACATATCCAACACTGCAGCAGTCCTCTACCATCATCTCTAGTTTTCTTCTCTCTAGGATGCGGCCCATGCCCCTTCTCATTTGTATTGAAATTCTTGTAAGGAACCACATTTTATTTCTCACCCGCATCATGATGTTTTCCCCGCTTTGGTGGCCGCATCCCTTTAAGTTTCTCATTTCACTTCAAGTCACATTTAGGCTCAAATTTGTGCTTTGACTTCTCATAATAGTGCTTCAATTTTCAGATGGTTTCCTCTAGCAATCTAGGCTCATTAGACTCAATCTGCTCACTATATGTTGTTGGAAACCCACTAGTTGAACCTCTAAATCTTATGTTTCTCATCCATGAGATAAGGCACATATTTCAACAACTCCAAGAACCTGCTAGTATACTCATCATCTATCATAGAACCGATCTACAACTCTTAAATTTCCTTAGCCTTGTCATCATAGTACCTCCCCAACAAGTACTTCTTCTTGAAGAGTCTCTCAAATTCCTTGCAAATCAAATCATCTTCCTGAATTCCCTTGACATTCATTACATCCTCCCACCAAATATCTGATTTCCCTTTAAGACTGAAGGTGGATACCTTTGCTTTCATGTTCTCTTAGTAGCTATGCAATCTGAAGAATTTGTTCATCCCAAGCAACCATGCCTCTGCATATTCTGGCTTCTTCATCTCTCCATCAAATCTAGGAGGCTTAAATTTCTTTAACTCCTAAGGTAAGTATTCACCCCTCCTATAAGGATGATGACAGTGATGACTATGATGATGTCTCCTAGATGAGGAATTAGAATGATGCCCATACATACGAGTCCTCCTTTCATGTGTATGTAATGATATACCACCTCTAATTGTGTCCCCTCTATCTAACCTATATCTAGACCGAGATCTGTTGCCATAGGCTCCATTAGTTCTCTCTTCCCTCTATTGACTGATCCTCAACTGTCCCTATCTCTGTAAGTATGACAAGCTTTTAAGGATTGCTACATGAACCTCTACCCACTTCTCTTGAGCCCTTGCAAGTCTTTCTTCAGCGTCAACCAACTTGTCATTGTCTATTTTGAAACTTTTGATATTTTCCCTCAATATCCTGAATGTAACTACGATACCAAGAGAATACTCTTCTCCTTATTGGCCAACGAATTTGTAGGGAGAGTCACGGGAACTGTAGTCTACCATTTTGCTTGTCATGTTTGATTCTCTTCTTCCTACAAGTGTACCATGTCAGATAAACCAAATAGATACCAAAATCAAATCCATACCTTAATGATGTCCAGGGGAGGCTTATCTCATCTGCAAGATCATTCCACATTAGTGTGTACATTTATAATCATAAGCATATCCATATGATCATATCAACACATAAGCATAACAACATAAAAACATCATGCATGACTACGGCAACTATATGCCATGACCCCATGCATGAATACCATAACCTTTAAAAAATCATACTTTACCCAAGAGAGTACAACCTGCTCTGATACCACCCTGTAACTGCCTCCTCCCACATTTACCCACTTTCACTGGCTAGCCTAAGGTAACCATCACCTGAGGGTAACTATGATAAGACTAAACCTCCTATATGACCTTAAGGAAATGGAGTCTATAACTTGAGACCTTACTAACTTCCCTTAGGGCTACAGGACCTTCAAGAGCAACCCAACCCCTCTTGATGTCCAATCCTTGAGATGAATCTTCTTTTCATCGAATTAGAGCCCCAATTGCTCCCTTGCCAAGCTCTCCAAGTGACTAAGAACCTCTAATCACTCTCATGAGCCTTCCTGAGTGCAACTATAGCCTTTTTCTGCCAGTTCTATGCTAGTGACTGCGAGATTTACTGCTATTTTCCAGGGCTAGGACCTAGTCTCTACCCAGAATTCCATGAAAATTCTAGAACTCATAAAATACATAGAAGCAATTCTTGTAAACCATAACTGAAACCATGAATTAAATTTGCCTTTCCCAACTAGGACTGACATTCTATCAAACACTTGGTAAACTTGCAACCTACAACTCATGTATGAAATTCTTAACATAAGGAGTTGAAAAATTATCTAATATTTAACAAGAAGGGTCATTACTTTCTCACATTAGCTGGCATGACATCAATTAGGTCTTGCATTCATTATTCATTCCATTACAAGTAAAAACATGAAAATATTCATGACTAAGAACTGTCAAATATCCATGCTTATAACTAGAATATAACCATATAAATAACAGTGAGAGAACAACCATGAAAGACACATAATAACAAGTACATTTACTCATCAAAAGAAAGGGAGCTTAGCTCTTATTAAACATTTGAAAAATCCAACCAAGTTTGGTACTTCCACATACCACCTGACTATAGATTGGTTGAACCGAATCTCTGTTTCAGCGAATCACCCCAGTCATGGGATAAACCAATCTATAAACAAGCAAGGGAATCCATAGTTTAAACCACCTCCACCCTCACCATAACTTGACCTCACCTAAACCGGTGCCGAGATCACAAAACAAAACTGAGCTTGGACGCCTTGCAATTTATTCTCCAATACCTTAAGGAAATTTTCCATCTCCACCCTCATGCTTTACCATGTATTCCACCATTATCGTCAAGGGATTCCTAGGCCTTTGGGAATTTTCCTGAGACAACCTCACCTGGATGTAAAATATTTCGACAATCCAAAGCTCAAAATGAGAACAACCCCATCACACCATAGCTATTTGGAAATGTCAAGGATAGGCTAAAATACATTGTCGAACCCAACAAAACCCATGCCAATACAAAAGAAACAAATACCAACATGCACATACAAGGCATGTCAAAACTAGCTAGAAAGTCATACATGTAACCTGTTACCAGCAAGTATTCTTATTGAAGCTGCTTGATCCAACTTTTCCTTGCTTGATCCTTTCTTTCATTTGATTTCCTTTTCCTTCCTTGGCTTTCCTTATGCTTTGTTTTCTTTCATTGTCCTTTATTTGTTTGCTTTCTTTCCTTCTCCTCTTGGTGCTCTATAACTATGTAATTTCCCAAGGATGTGGAGAGAAACCCAAAGGTAACCACAAAACCACTTTGGAAGCTAGGATCTAGCCCTCTAGCTTCAAAGAGAGATTTCTCTATATGATTTAGATTTGTTGTTTTAAGATATTAGGCTATTTATTGAGTTCTGTGTTTGGTTTTTCAAAGTCTTGGTTGAAAACTGTAGGGAAATTCATTTGGGCATGGAGTCAATGAGTCTCAGGGTGATCAAATACAAAAATGACAGAACAGATGTAACAAGGCAAGGTAGGCAAGATCTTGGATCTTTAGAGCATTTATGGAGTGGATGGGATGAAAATATTTAGATTCAATTGAATATAGAGCATGCTAGGATGAATTCTATACTTAATATTAGAGTGAAAACATAAATAGTGTTTATAAGCCAGAGTAGAGTGTATTTAAACAAATTCAACCCTTAATCTTCTTTAAAAAATAGAGACAGAAAAACATATGGAAAACTAGGAAATTAACAATTTCACATGAGAGAAGACATCACCAATTGCCTGACATAGGAATCTTGGAACAAACTTTCTGTATTAAGAAATTGATCACTTCAGTACACACACAACTTACATCAAAATGTTTGCTTTCTTCATACAGGTACCAATATTTTCTAAGTCTTATTTCTAAATATTTATAGAAAACTATTACATCTCATATCATATTTCAAAATAAAATATATTTACAGATAATATTTGTTAAAGACACAAATATTTTAGATATAGAAGAAGGAAAATAGCGAAAATCGACTTTAATTTGTTGTTCTGTTGAGGTTATGTAGGAGTTTGGTGATGATTGTATCTATTTCGACACAAATGTTGTTACTCTGATGCTGGAATTTCTGTAGTTCAGTTACACTTCACTCAATCAACTCTAGCAACCGGTCCCATATTTCTTCACTTGGGATAGAAAAGTTAACCATATTTTTGAACCTTTCATCCTCCTCACTTTAAGTGTCAAAAATTGGCTTATTGAGAAAAAAGTGGTGGATCTCATGTTGAAGATTCAAATCAAACTATATTCTCTCTCCATTGATAATTCCTTTGGCCTTTACAAATTTGGAAGAATCAACACCTATATTACACAACTGTTCTTGGTAGTTTTCTAATGGGATCAATTTTCCATTAGAATGTTTCAGAGTAGGTAAGCCCTTTTATTACGGCAGTGTGAATTTTTTGTTGAGCCTCCTGACTTGCAACTCAAGGTCTTTGCATTTATTCTCCAAATTTATCATCAAATTATTTTTTGTTAGGACCCTCTTAATCTCCATGACTGTAGCTGTATTGTCTTAAATGCTCAGGTCTTCTAGTTCCTCCCTGGTCTTAGAATTTAACAACTTGATGAACTTTTGTGCCTCTTTCGGTCCATGCTCCAAATCTACCTTTGTGTTATGTATTGCAGTTTTAACTCTCTGCACAAGTTCTTCCTGCTCAAAAGAAATCTGAATTGAAGGCCACATATCTGTTATGTTTGCATTGATATTATGCCAAATTCTATTATTAGCCTCTTCCAAAATTTAAATGATAAAGGAATGGTCCTAATATTTCTATAACTGTTGGATGAGCTTGCATTTTTTTTGCATTTCTGACAAACAGGCATTGTCAGTTTTAATTTTATTCTCCTCCATCCGAGTTAATGCAACTGAGTTTCTCTTTCTTGCCCTGAATTGATGACAATTCATCCAGAGCTCTGGACAACTTTGTTGTAGACTCTCAAGCTGTGGTCTTTGCTGAAGTTTCTGTTACTATACCTGTGCCTGATGTAGATCCTCCTGCTGCTTCTATTGGGAACGAGATCCCCCAAAGGGTAGTTTTGGGTCTAAAAGCCCATGCTTGAGTCAAAATTTGTCATAAAGGGTTTTCCACCCTTATTTTTGTAAAGTAAATTTGGCTGTAAGAGATCTACCCATAGTCCGCGAACCATGGGATTGTATAAAAAGAGCTAAGCTAATGGAAGAGAGTGATAGCTCTGAAGTAGGAAGTCTAAGTTTTGGGTTGTAGAGTAGGTAGAGGCTCTAGAGATGAGTGCGCAAAGGGCAAGGGTGGAAGTATGCAGCTGAGTGCGCGGACCCCTGCAGCTGTGTGCGCAGGGAAAATAGAGTATGCAATCACTTGAAGAGATTGATAAAGAGAATTATTTTTCAATTTCTGTGTCTTTGTTTTGATTAATGCATCTTATCATTTTATGTATGAATTTACTTTATAATGCTTATGTGATGTGCGAATGTGTATGATTATGTTGGATAACTAAACACATATAAGAATATCTGTTTATGTGGTGCTAACTAGGAGTAACTATTAAGATAGGTAAGACACCTGGGCTAATCTAGGAATTTGCACGGTACGCTACCTTGGCAATGTGAAAGGTTCTAGATCAAGGGTTAGGATTGTGCAAAGGACAGCCAACCCCTTTCGTGGAGGTATAGAAGGATGGAATAGAAGGCTCGTCTGATAAGCCCTAGAGTGAAGCGACCTATGCGAAAGCAGGAATAAAGGGAATAAAATGACATCACAACCATCTCAGGGTGCAGAAACTTGGTTCCAGCATCCACCCATACTGTTTGGGGTGAGACTTCGGTCCGCGCTCCATGGGCTGATGCCGAAAGGGCCATTAGTGTAGGGATTTGTTTGGCTAACTAACGCTAAACCTAGGTCAGGCCCCCTCAAGCCAACAAATTGTTCCATTGTTGGGACCAAAATCTGCATAGGAGATGTGTGATGTCGTATCATTGGAATCTGACTAAGAAAGAGATTGGAGACTGGTTGGATAGGAAGATCCACGAATTCGTGGTGAAAGAGAACAGAAACTCGCGACTTACAAGGGAACAATGGCTGGACAGGTACCTATTGACAGAGATCCACAAGATCTTTTTCTGGTCCTTTTCGATTGAGCTATACGAGTGGATCCTGAAGATAGAAGATAGCCAAGGAAGGTGGAAACTTAACGATCCTATTGTGTGGACCCTGGAGCTAGTGCGAAGGTTGGAAGCATCGGAGGACAAGAGCGGCCGCGCTGCCGATCATTGGCTTGATCGCGTCATAGGAAGATTTGTAATTGAATTTGTGGTTGACACCTCAGTCAGATACAAAGAGGCAGAGCGACGCTTTTTCAAAGGAACGCGAGGTAAGTACGTAAAATATTTGAATACCTGGTTTAAAATTCTATTGTGCAAAAAATAGGTTATGCAACTACCTTGATGTTTTGGGTTACGCGAAGCGGAAAAACTTACAGAAACGAAGGAAAAAAGGGTCCTGAATATAGCCCATTGATTTCACCTCCACGAGGTGACGAAGAGGGAATAGCACATGTTTCTCTACAAAGTGCTATTCAATTAATAAGGCAAGGATTCCAGTGAATACCACCTCCACCCACACCACCTCCAACTTCACCACCATCACCTACGACTTTGCCCATACCACCCCCACCTCCACCGCAGTTCAATATGGCAAATTCAGTGAAGCTACCTTTGTTCAAAGGTTTAGGGAATGAGGACCCGAACCAATTTTGGTTTGTTGTAAAAGCTATATGGGAAGCTCAGGGCGTTACAGATGACAACATGAAGAAGGTGACATTGGTTAGTGCTCTGCAAGATCGTGTGTTGACCTAGTATATCAAGTACGCTAATGATAACTTGAATGCTGGAGTGGCAAACATCTAAACAACATTGAATAGTGAATTCAGTATGCCTAAATTTGAAGCAGAGTCTATTGTAGGGTTCAAAGAAATCGCATTGCAACCAGGTGAGACACCTTGGGAACTCGATTAGAGGTTGAAGTGTACAATCCGTGAAGCTAACATGAACCTAACAGATGGACAACATCACGACTGGTTTGTGGCTTCATTCCTTCCACACTTAAGGATTGCGATGTCACAACAGAAGATAACAACTCAGAAAGAGTCCTTGGAGATCGCAATTAGGCTACATGAAACACCAATGTAGGATCCAAATTTGGGGGTTCAGCAGATTCATGCGGAGTTGAAAAATATTTTCCTTGAGATGCAAAGATTGAAGAAGGATAGAACAGTTCAATCGAAGGTGCGCAAGGAGGTATCGTGTCTGGAATGCAAGAGTCAGGGGCATGACAAAGACCATTATCCGGTCTTTGCGAACTACCTTACAGGAGGAGGTCCGATTCCTTTAAGGCCAGAAGCTCAAGCAAGACCGAATGTGATGCCTGCATTATGGTGCGCTATCTGTCAGGTAGCAGGAAAACATGCCATGGATAACTCTCATCTGTTGCAGAAGTTTGTACAGATACCACAACAACTGTTCTACAACTTTTGTAGGTCAGTAGGGCATGATGCATGTAATTGTAGAATATATGAACTGATGATGGATAGAACTCCCACCTATAGTGTTGAGGCCGAAACATGGCCCCCTGACCAGAACGCAGGGATGGCGTAGATAGGATTTCAAGGGCGCGTAAGAGGCTGAGGCAGAGGAGGACCTGGAAGAGGCCGGGACAGTTGATTTGCTACAATTGTGGAGGACCAAGACACTATGTCTGCGATTGCACTAACCCAACATATTTGTCATGCAAGTATTTCTCTATGTTTGATCATGAAACAGAAGATTTTCCTACACTGATAGCCATGATACATGACAACGGGACGCTACCACCTCCGCTAACTTAAAACCTCTAGATGATGAGGTTTGAGCCGTGCGAAGAGGATCCAAATGTGAATATAGTGATCCAGAGCGGAATTGCAATAGAAAATGACAAGGAGAAACAACCAAAAGATAGTACGTGGGTTCGCAAAGCTCCAACAAAGGAAACTGAGTTTGATTTGGAGCGCGCACGTGAAGCCTTCATGGAAGCAAAGAAGAGCTTTGCTGAGGCCTTCAACTCAGGAAGCAAGGATAAGCCTGACCAGGAGATGGACCCTTCTATGCTTACAACCTTCTTGGAGACCTGCATGAAGCTATTGTGTGATAGCAAGGTTGTGAAGGGGCTACAGGAGCTCATAAATAGATGCGCCAAAAACTCTCTGACTGAGCCGCGCGTATTGCAAAAGATAGGTAAGCATAAAACAAGGACGGTATGAGAGATGAGACTGACCGAGCAGATAAGAGAGTATGAGATGGATAAATTATCTTGGACCTGGGGTCAGACACGAATGTTCTACCTAAACAAACTTGGGAATGGATGGGGAGACCCACGTTACAATGGTCTCTGATTCAGCTAAAGATGGCAAATCAACAGAAGATCATCCCCATGGGGTGGTTGTATGGGGGGACTATGGATATTGAAGGTGCGAGCATGTTGGATGATTTTGAAGTAATAGAAATTGTGGATGACATCAACCCATATCCTAAACTCCTTGGAATTGATTGGGCTACTGATATGAATGGGGTAATCAACCTAAAGAAGTGGAAGATGATATTTGAAAAGAAATCACTTCGCGTAATAGTACCCCTAGATCCTACTAAAGGTTCAGATTATACTGAACCAGTCCGTGATTATGAGCGTGATGATGATCTGGACTATATCTATAAGATAACAGCGCGAGACCAAGATTGGGTGAATCCAACAACAGATGGATGAATCCAACACCAAGAGAACTTCTCAGAGCTCATAGATTTTGTCAATGCATCTACAGTATTCTTCAAAGTGTCCACCTTTACCAGCAACACCTTTTTGTCTTCTATAATATCCCTCACAAAGTGATACTGAACATCAATGTGCTTTTTCTTTGAATGGTTGTAGAAATTGCCACTGTAGATCACCTGGTAAAGCAATGTACTAAAGAAAAACACTTGATCTACTTCTACAAACAATGTTGAAGCTTAATCGAACATGAGCAACATCAAGCATGAACAGATATAGCTGAGAATGAGAAGAAATAAACCATAACACAGAAGATATATCACTGGGGAAAGCACCAGCGTAAAACCCCAGCTCTGTATTATCATACAAGTGGAAATCTTGTTCAAGTTACAAAAAGAATTAGCTCTCAAGTTATCTTGCGCTCTCTGTAATCAAACAATACAACTCACAGACTCAATAAACATAGAATATATCTTCCTCAAGCCCTCCAAGCCTCCTATTTCCTCCGCAATCTTGATTGGGGTCCAATGATATCACATGTGTGAATTGGCCTCATCACACTCATTGTAACCTCAGGTCCAACTGTGCAATCCATAAGGAATAATATTCCTTCTGCATGCAAGGAATATTCACCAAGGAATATCCTAGCAATTGATAGTACACTGTCCCTCCATTTGAGCTCAACTGGGTCTTTAACTGAACTGACATGCATGAGCTATCCATGAGTGGATACTCAGTTATCTGAATTACAGTAGTTCCATGCATGCAAGGATTAACTAACTGAACTTTCAGTAATTTAACAAACTGTTAAATTAATCTAACTGGACTTGACTAAGTTAAATTAAATCAACTGATTACAACTCAATATTATAACTCATCCTTATCTCTTTAACTGAAGGTTAAATTCCTCAATTAATGGAGAAACTGTTGCATGTCCTCACACAGACTTCAAGTTTGATTTTCTTTAACTAATTAACTCAAGATGAATGAATTAATTAATTTCCAATCTGTTGTTGATATCAAATTCGAATTTTACTTCCTATGTTTAGTCCAGGGACTGACTAAAATAAGAAGGGATCTCGAAATGCTATTTTTAGAAAAGCTATTTTTATCACTTTCACTTTTCACCCATTGTAGTTAAGATATCCAATGGTTGAACTACTATTTATAGCAATTCTATTTTTAGCATCTTCTATTTTTAGCATTTCTTGTTGCACATTTCAACACTCCCTCTCAACAAGAAAGGGATTATCAGCAACCCTGATCCTGTCTCTGTGGAACTCGAACTTGCATTTTGACAATGCCTTAGTCAAAATATCTACATCCTACTCCTCGGTCGAAACATACTGCAACATCATGATCCTATTGACCACACATTCCCATAGATGATGGTAACGGATATCTATATGCTTGGACCTGTCATGAAACATTGGATTCTTAGAGAGTTTTATGCAACTCTGATTATCACAGTATATCACCGTAGGATCCATCATCTAACCAAACAATCCCACTAGAATCTTCCACATCCAAATGGCCTCACATGCTGCCTGACTCGCAGCCATGTATTTAGCCTTTGCTGAGCTAAGTGCAACTGATCTCTATTTCCTGCTATACCAAGAAATTGCAGCTGAACCAAGGTTGAAGATTCCTCCAGAAGTGCTCTTCTGGTCTGATGGAATACCTGGCCAGTCTGCATTCGTGAAGCCTTACAGCTTCACTCCCTCTATTCGCCTGTACCATAATCGGTACTGTGTAGTGCCTCTGAGATATCTTAGCACATGCTTCACTGCCTTCTAAAATAGCTTGGTAGGCTTAACCATAGCTTGACTCAGCTCGTTCATCTCAAAGCATAAGTTGGGTCGTGTGTTCAACAGATACATAAGTGAACCCATCAGCTACCGATAAATAGTAGCAGCTACTACCTCACCTGAAGTAGCATCCTCCTTCTTCCAGTTCCCAGCTATAGGAGTCTGCATGGGATTTCACTTCTCCATGTGAAAGAACCTGAGTATCTCATTGGCATACTTGCCTTGAGACACAAATAATTCCCCATCTTTCTACCACACTTCCATGCCTAGAAAATAGTGCATGAGGCTCATGTCCTTCATCTAAAACTCTCTTGCAAGGTCCTCCTTACAAGACTATCCTCCATGCAAGACTGTATCAGCTAGTCATCACCTGTTAAAATCAGATCATCGACATAAAGTACAATAATCAATGGCTTACCTTCTACCATGATGTGGTAAAGGTTTACATCTGCTTCACTCTTGGTGAAGCCCAACCCGGTGAAATAGCTGTCGATCCTAGTATACCAAGCATGGGGTGCTTGCTTCAGCCCATATAGTGCTCGCTTCAGTTGGCAGACATGCGACTCGCGATCAAAGGTCTCAAATCCTTCGGGCTGCTCAATGTACACCTCTTCCTCAATCTTCCCATTGACGAACGTCGTCTTCACATCCATTTGATGGATCTTCCAACCCATCTAAGCTGATAAAGCTAGCATTGATCTAAAAGATGAGTACCTTGCCACTGGAGCAAAGGTCTCATCGTAGTTGATCCCCTCAACCTGTGAGAAACCTCAAGCAACAAAACTTGCCTTGTCTTTCTCAACACTACCATTAGTTGCCTGCTTTACCTTGTAAAGCCATCGGGAACTAACCACTAATTTGTTCACAGGTCTAGGGACAACATCCCACACACTGTTCCGTATGATAGAATCATACTCTTCTACCATTACATCAACCCAGACTGGTTGCTACACAGCCTCTTGAAAAGAAGAAGGTTCGGTCACTATACACTCCCCAACCAAGGCCATGTAGCCAGTGTATCTCTCGGGAGATCTCCTCTATCTGCGATGAGAGGATGGCTACCCCACATTCTCTCTTGCATCTTGCATCAATCTATCAACTTCTCGCAAGCGTTTTCACCCATATTTGGAAGACTTTCCTACAGTGGTGGTCTCCACTACTGGATCCTCTGCATGTGGCTGATCCACATCATCAACAGGCTCCTCCTCCTTTGGAACTAAAAGGTCCTCATCACCATGCAACTTGAGCTCCCTCTCAAGTGACTTGCATGGCTCTCTGCTCGTCGAACTTTAGATCCCTATGCACTATAGTCCTTTGACTGGCAAGCAGAAACACATGATAGTTGTGGGGTGTATCTGTGTACCCCACAAATATCCCCAACTCAGCTTTTAGGTCTAGCTTCTTCCAAGCATCTCTGGTCACATGATAGAAAACTGGTGATCCAAAGATACGGAAGTGACTCACATCTGGTCGCTTCCCCGAAAAAGCTTCCATAGGTGTCTTCATCCCAAAATACGATGAGGACTTCTATTCTGAAGGTACACTATTGTATTGCATGCCTCAGCCTAGAGATGAAGTGGTAGGATTTGGTCATGCAACATTGCTCGAGCTGCTCCCACAATAGATCTGTTCTTCCTTTCGACCACCACATTCTATTGTGGGTTACGAGGTGCCATTAGTTCCCGTTTAATTCCTTCTGTAGCACAAAAGTCTTTAAACTATTGGGAAACATACTCTTCACCATTGTCGCTATGAAAGACTTTTACTTTCTTCCCAGATTTTTTTCTGCGAGGCTTTAAACTCACAAAACCTCAAGAAGGTTTGATCCTTCTTTTACATAAAGTAGATCCAACATCTACGAGAAAAATCATCAATGAAAATAACATAGCACCTTTGTTAAGCAGTGGAGGCTATAGAGAATGGTCCACATACCTCTGAGTGAACTCGCTCCAGGATTGCTCCAACTCTACTATCCCAATCCTGAAAGGAAGCTTTTGCATACTTACCAAGGCTGCATCCTTTGCATGTATCTGTTTGCTCCAGTTTTCCCTTGGGTAAGCTGGTAGAAATTTGCTGCATGATCTTCAAGGCCCCGTGATGCAAGTGGCCCAGTCTCCTATGGCACAGCTTGCCAACATCTTGGATTTTCACCACCTCTGCTTTGGAACTCAGAGCAGCATGGTCATCTACCTCCAACTTGTAGGTATTCTTTACTCTAATCCCTATTCGCTTGGTTTGTTCAGTGTCAATATTCCTCAGGAACACTTTTCCTTTACTAAAGACTACATCATAGCCTTTATCTTCTAGCATAGCAACCGACACAAGATTCTTTTTCAAACTTGGTACATATTTAAAAGCAGATAAGGTGAGAGGAGCACCATGCTCCCTCTAAAACACAATTGTACCTTCACCTGAGACACAATACTTTCCATCATCGCCCATCTCGATCTGCATCTAGAGATCCTTCTCCTCCAATGTACTAAAAATACTTTTGTCACCTGACATGTGGAAAGGAGCTCCACTATCGAGGTACCAAACACATCCCACCATGGATGAAACCATGCATGTGATAAGTGGGAAATCCAGCTCAAACTGTGAAGCTAGTGCATCACCATCAGATCCCTTTGAGGAACCTTCTTGGATTTCTTCTGTGGACAATTCATAGCATAATGGCCCACTTCATGATAGTGAAAGCATCGCACCTTTGACTTTTCAACCTTCTTCCCACCATGAGAATATTTGGATTGGGATGCCTTCCCTTTCCATTTCTTAGCTTTACTCACTAAAGCTATATTTTCTTCATCATCTTTTTTTGATGAAGATCCATCCCTGGTGCTCTGCCTTATCTCCTCCTGCATTAGGTCCGACCAAAGTCGTTCCAAATATGGCAGTTTCTCTCTTCCATTAACTAAATCCTAGTAGCTATGTCAGCACTTTGGAAGACCGAGGAGTGCTAGACTCACCATGTTGTCATCAACAGTCATGACCCCTACACTTGCAAGCTCATCCCTGCAGGCAGTGAGCTTGTTCAGGAATGTAGAGATTGTGTCGCCCTTTTTGCACTTGATCTTGCAAAGTTTCTCCTTTACCACCAGCTTCCTCTGATCACTACTATTCTGATAAAGATATTTCAATGTTTTCCACATCGAAAATGGAGTCTCCTTCCCATGGAGGCTCGAGACAATGTGATCTTGAACTCCCTCCAAGAGGATTCTCCTTGCTCTAGCCACACACTTTTTCCATTCCGCCATTTGAGTAGCATTAGTAGGCTTTTGGACTTCTTGATCAATGAATTCCTTAAGGCCGTTATCTTCCATTACTGCCTCCATGCGATCCTTCCAGGCTAGATAATTCGAACTACCATCAAGGGCATATTCGAGTTTTAAACCACCAAACGCCATCGGTGAAGATGTGATAAGAACTCAATTCAATATCCAGAAACCAAACTTCGTACTTCTCTCTCTTGTATATTGTTCTTCCTTGATCACCTTTGCTCTAATACCATGTAGAAATTCCCACTGTAGATGACCTTGTAATGCAATGTACTAAAGCAAAAAACTTTATCTACTTCTACAAACAATTTAGTGGAAGCTTAATTGAACATGAGCAACATCAAGCATGAACATATATAACTAAGAGTGAGGAGTAATCAACCATAACGCAGAAGATATATCATTGGGGAAAGCACCAGCCTAAAACCCCAACTCTGTATTATCATACAAGTAGAAATCTTGTTCAAGTTACAAAAAGAATCAACTCTCAAGCTATCCCTCTCTCTCTGTAATCAAACAATACAACACACAGACTCAATAGATATAGAATATATCTTCCTCAAGCCCTCCAAGCCTCCTATTCCCTTGCACACTTTTGATTGGGGTACAATGATATCACATGTGTGAATTTTCCTCATCACACACACTGTAACCTCAGGTCCAAATGCGCAATCCATAAGGAATAATATTCCTTCTGCATGCAAGGAATATTCACCAAGGGATATCCTAGCAACTGATAGTACATTGTCCCTCCATCTGATCTCAACTAGGTCTTTGACTGAACTGACATGCATGAGTTATCCATGAGTGAATACTCAGTTATCTAAATTATAATAGTTACATGCATGCAAGCATTAACTAACTGAAATCTCATTAATTTAACAAATTGTTAAATTAATATAACTAGACTTGACTAAGTTAAACTAAGTCAAATGATTACAACTCATCCTTATCTCTTTAACTGAAGGTTAAATTCCTCAATTAATGGAGAAACTGTTGCATGTCCTCACATAGACTTCAAGTTTGATTTTCCTTAACTAATTAACTCAAGATGAATTAATTAATTAATTTCCAAACTGCTCTTGATATCAAATTTGAATTTTGCTCGCTATGTTTAGTCCGGGGACTGACTAAAATAAGAAGGGATCCCGAAATGCTATTTTTAGAAAAGCTATTTTTCGCACTTTCACTTTTCACCCATTGTAGCTAAGATCTCCAATGACTGAACTGTTATTTATAGCCCCACTATTTATAGCAGTGCTATTTTTATCATTTCTTGTTGCACATTTCAACACTGGTAAGCAGGGTTCTTTGCCAAGCAAATTGAACTTTGGCTATCACATTCTATCCTTATAGCTCCTTGTACTAACCCCATACTTGAACACAATCTCTGCAACCAAACTACTTCCTTGCTTGCATGAGTGGTTGCCATGTATTCTGGCTCTATAGTTGATAATGCCATTACATATTGTTTCTTACTCATCCAACTGACTGCACCTCCAAATAGGTTAAACACATACCTATTTGTAGATCTTCTCTGATCCATATCTCCAGCCTAGTCCGCATCAACAAATCCACAGATATCCAAAACTCTGTCCAATCTTGGTCTTCCTTGGTAGCACAAACCATAATCACTAGTGCCATGAAAATATTTGAAAACCCACTTCATTGTTGTCCAATGCTCCTTCCCTGGTTTTAAAATAAAACTGCTCAATACTCCCATTGCATGTGCAATGTCTGGTTTAGTACAGACCATCGCATACGTCAGGCTACTAACTGCACTTGCATATGGAACAAGGGACATATCGTCTTCCTCTTCTTGTGTCTTGGGACACTGTTAAACAGATAAATTTACACCTACATGAATAAGAACCTTCACCGGTTTACTATCTTGCATATTAAACCTCTGCAATATTGTCTTGACATACTTCCTTTGGTTTAACCAGAGCTTCCTTTGTGCTTGATCTCTTTTAATTTCCATGCCAAAAATATAGTTTGTAGCACCAAGATCTTTCATGTCGAATTTGGAGATCAATTGGGTCTTCAAATCCTATATAATTTCTTTGTAATTTCCAACAAGTAACATATCATCCACATAGAAGACCAGATAAATAACACAGTCACCAATTAATTTAAAATGCACACAGTGATCTGCTTTGCTTCTGGTGAAGCCAAGTCCACATATAAATGTATCAAATTTTTGATACCACATCCTTGGTGACTGTTTTAGCCCATACAGAGACTTCTTTAACCTGCATACCAGTTCTTTCTTACCCTTCATCGAAAAGCCTTCAAGTTGCTTCATGTAGATTTCCTCTTCCAGATCCTTGTGAAGAAATAATGTCTTCACATCCACCTGTTCTACCTCAAAATCAAAAGTAGTAGCAACAGATAAAAGGAATCTAATAGAAGTTACCTTGGAAGCAGGAGAAAAAATATCACCAAAAATCAATTCCCGGCACCTAGGAATAACATTTTGCTACCAACTGAGCTTTGTATTTCTCCACCTTTCCTTCTGCATTTGTCTTCTTCTTGAACACCCATTTGCTACCAATGGGTTTCCTTCTAGCTGGCAACTCCACCAGATCCCAAACCTCATTTTTATGCAAAGATGCCATTTCATCTACCATGGCCTCTTTCCAAAGTTTGCCATCCTCTGAATCTACTGCTTCCTTAACAGTTCTGGGATCATCATAAATAATAGATAAAGTAAAATTTGAATAGAAAGCATATGGACTATACCTTTCTGGCTGTTTCCTTTCTCGAACTGATATTCACACACCTGGATTTTGTGGCTCTTCATCTTCTGATTCCTCCTCTGCTGTAGAGTCCGATTCTTCCTCCTTTATCTCAAAATCTATCTTCTTAGGTTCCTTTTGTTGGACTTCATGTTTAATAACATCTTTCACCTCTCTGAACACCACATCTCGGCTGTACACAACCTTCCTTGTTACTGGGTTCCAAAGCTTATAACCCTTTAAACCATTCTTATACCTAATAAAGATGCACTTTTCAGATTTACTATCCAACTTGGTTCTTTTCTCCTTTCGAACATGTACATATGCATCACATACAAATACCCTCAGATGTGAAAGAGAAGGTTTCTTACTAGTCCATACCTCTTGTGGAGTCTTATCTTCCAATGCTGATGAAGGTGATCTGTTGACCAGGTAACATGCAGTCTCCACTGCCTCTGCCCAAAATTCTTGTCCTAACCCAACACCACTGAGCATGCTTCTTGCCCTTTCCATCAACGTCTTGTTCATTCTTTTTACAACTCCATTTTTCTGAGGTGTATATGGAGTAGTATTCTGTCATGCTATACCACACTTCTTAAAAAATTCTTCAAATTCCTTACTACAAAACTCTCCACCGTTATCTATCCTCAACACCTTTATCTTCTTCTCTATCTAGTTTTCCATCAGAGCCTTAAATTCTTTAAACCTGTCAAAGACTTCATATTTCTTCATAAGGAAATATATCCATGTATTCCTTGAGAAGTAATCTATATATGATACATAGTACACAGAGTTACCTAGTGATGGAACCTTCACAGGTCCAAACACATCACTATGCACAAGCTCTAATATATGTTTCGCCCTCTTACCACCAGATGGGAAACTCACCCGATTCTGCTTCCCATATACACAATTTTCACAAAAATAAAAATCCAGAGAGCTATTAGTGATACCTTCTACCATACCTTTACCATGAAGTATTCAAAGGCCCTTCTCTCCAATATGTCCAAGCCTTTGATGCCATATCATGATATTCTCTCCAGAGACCACTAGATTTGTTGCTCCACTTTTAAGAACCACATAACTGTTGCACCCATCAATAATATTGCTACCTTGCAGCTTGTACAGAGTTCCAATACGAACTCCCTGCATCAATACCATTTCTCCCCAAACCATTTTGCAGGTATCCTTCTCAAACACTGTTTTTACACCTGAATCATCCAGCTTGCTTACGGAAATAAGATTTTTGGCCAATGCAGGAATATGCAGAACACCCAGTAGTGTTCTAACCCTTCCACCTTGCAACTTCAAATTTACTTTTCTGCGACCAACGATTCTAGCCTTCCTGTCATCCCCTAAGAAGACATCACCACCATCATATTTCTCATACTCGCAGAATCACTCTCTATGGGGAGTGAAGTGAAAGGATGCACCTGAGTCAATCAACCATGCCTCATGATCTACATGTGTACTTGAAGAAGCCAAGTACACATCCCTGCCTTCATCTGAGGTGGTTTTCACCTCTATAGAAGTAGCATCATCAGATCCCTTTCCTTTGTCAGGAGCTTTAGATTTACAGTCCCTTTTGTAATGTCCTTCCTTTCCGAATTTCTAGCACACCATCTTTACAGGTTTTCCTGGAGATTTAGATCTCCCACCCGATGACTTATTTTTTATTTTGTTCTGGGATTGTCCTTGTACAGACAAGGCATCACCATTCTAGCTCTCCATATTTTTCCATCTCATCTCCTTTGTCAGCAAGGATGAGACTATTTCGTCAAACTGCAAGGCAGTTGCATTGCTACCTATTACAATAACCAGACTATCCCACGAATTTGGTAGAGAACACTACAAACTGATGCACTTATATTCATCTAAAATTTTAATATCAACAGATAATAATGAACTTACCACAGTATTAAATGCATTCAGATGCTCTATCACCGAGTCTCCATCTTTCATCCTCATGTTATACAGTTTTTTCCATAGGAAAAGTTTATTCACCAAAGACATAGATTGGTACAAATTCCCTAACTTGTCCCACAAGGCCTTTGCCGTAGCTTCCCCTGATACATTTAGCAATACTGAATATGAGACACACAATCATATTGTGCTCTTTGCCTTCTGATACAACTTCTTCCATTCTTCATCAGACACTCTCGTTGGGTTAGTACCCAGATCTATCGTGATCCACTGATCTTTTCCACCAATAGATCCTCCATCTTGAGTTTCCACAACTCAAAAATCTGACCATTAAATTTCTCGAACTCTATCTTTCCACCGCTCGCCATCTTCTTTCACGACCAAAATCAATCTCGCAGATCTTCCATTGAACAGGGTCTACCACAGGCCCGATGTTGGGTCCCTATAATACTAGTGATTACCCCATTACTATTGTAATTGTACCCCTTATTAATATTGTTGTGCCCCTATTATCCCATATTGTTATCACTGTGCCCCATAGAATCCCTCTATTGTTATTTTTGTGGCTTTATATTATTATTGTTAGGTCAG
>APFE031235597.1:12682-74779 GCA_000404065.3 Pinus taeda | reverse complement strand
AGATTGGTACAAAGTCCCTAACTTGTCCCACAAAGCCTTCGCCATAGCTTCCCTTGATACATTCAACAATACTGAATCCGAGACACACAATCATATTGTGCTCTTAGCCTTCTGATCCAACTTCTTCCATTCTTCATCAGACACTCCCGTTGGTTTAATACCCGAATCTACCACAATCCACTGATCTTTATCCACCAACAGATCCTCCATTTTGAGTTTCCACAACTCAAAACTCTAACCATTAAATTTTTCAATCTCTATATTTCCACTACTCGCCATCTTCTTTCACCACCAGAATTGATCCTGCAGATCTCCCACTGAATGGGGTCTACCACAGGCCTGAGCAAAGCCCCTTAGCAACAAAGGCATCCCCTTGAAGCAAAAACAACTCTAATACTAAATGTAGGTTTTAACCCTGTACAGAAATTACCTGCATACGAATTCTAAAACACAAAAAATAAACAATGCGAGAGCATAACACATAAAACACATATACACATACATTTTCCCCTAGATCCCAAAATCGGGGCTACCAACTTGATTTTTCATTATGTTCCTTTCAATGTTACTATACATATTTATACATGCCGAAGTATCCAATACCATGGACTGAAAACCATCGCGTCCAAAACCATGGACCAAAAACCATCACGTCCAAAACCATATGTGAAAATCTTGCACAAAACCATAGGTAGGTCCGCCCAACACATGGGATAGCGAGAGTTCATGCACTTCAGGTTCTGATGAAGAACTAGAGAACTGGAAGAATCAGTTACATGAAGTAACTACGTGAATCTGTAATATGATGACCCGGTCGCTACGCTATGTGTCGTCAGAGGTAAGAAATCTACCTACTTATGATGGCCTGAATGATGTAGATATTTTTTTGGATGCATTTGAGAGGGAGGTACAGAAAGGCAGTGCTTCCAGGTGTTGGACTGGGCACTGTGCACTATGCCCAAAAGGTGGTGGGGTATGCACATGGGAAGATTTGATAACTGGCATGAATGTAGGAGAATAATGAGAGCTCGTTTTGGGAAGCCGAAGATGTGAATGACAGACAAGTATGATGGGCAGGATGATTCGTGCGCGCACTTGGCCAAGTGGGCCCAGGCTTATGGAGAGAAGCCCCAACCTAAATGAATGCACTTGTTCTGTCACACACTGCATATTGTCCCGATGAGCTGGTATGTAGAAACAAAACTCTGCCATGGGACAATTGAATGGGATATCCTACGTGAAGGATTCATGATGACATTCAATTTTGAAGATGGGTTTGATAGTATTGATGAAGCGGTACAAGAGGTAAAAGCAACAATCTTTAGGATGACACAAGATCATTTAGACTTGATTCAACCTGAATGGGCTACTCAGCTGAGTCACACGGTAGAATGTTATAACGTAACTGCTAAAGAAGAGGATGAGGATCTGTGAAAAATTAACATCCCTAAAACAAAAGTTCACCGCGAGGTTGAACGACCACAGGTTGATAATCTAGATATAACTATGCCACTGAAAATGAAATAGGTACAGAGGCAGAGCCCAAATTCACGAAGATTGGAGATTACTGGGATGACGCGATGGTGGATAAGGTCGCTGAATTGCTCAGTGAATACCAAGATTTGTTCCCTACCAAGTTCATGGATCTTAAGGGGATAATTGGGGACCCAGGCATGATGAAGATCATGTTGAAGCCCGATGTGAAGCCGGTCAAGCTGAGGCCTTATCATCTCAATCCAAAATATAAGGAAAATGTCTGCTTAGAGCTATACAAGATGCTCATGACAGACATTATTGATCCTATGGAAGAATCTGACTGGGTAAGCCCAATGGTGGTATAGGAGAAGAAGAAGAAAGATGAAATAAGGATATGCGTGGATCTCAGAAAGCTGAATGACACTTGCGTGCATGACCCTTTCTCAACTCTGTTCACTGATGAAGTGTTGGACAATGTAGGTGGCCAGGAAGCATATTCCTTTACTGACAGGTTCTCGGGGTACCACCAGATCAAAATCGCGCTGGAAGACAGGAGAAAAATGACCTTCGCAACTGAGTGGGGTTATTTTCAGTACACTGTAATGCTGTTTGGATTGAAGAATGCACCTTTCTCGCGTGTAGTCGTTGATATGTTCAAGGAGTTTATTCATAAATTCCTAGAAGTGTACTTTCATGATTGGACTGTGTTCGGGCTGGTGAAACACCATAAAGAAAGCTTGTGCCTGATGCTGGATACCTATCAAAGATACTAGATCACGCTTAACCTAAAGAAGTGTCTATTTTGTGTTCCCTTTGGGACCCTATTGGGTCATGTGGTTTGCAGACAGGGATTAATGTTAGACCCCATGAAGATGGCAGTGATATTGAACTTGGAAGCGCTAAGAAGTGTGAAAGAGCTGCGTGCTACCCTTGGACATATGGGATATTATAGAAAGTTTATCAAAGGCTATGCCTAGATCACCGTGACTATGGAGAAATTATTAAAGAAGGATGTCACATTCTACTAGAACAAAGAACGTAAGAAGAGCTTGGATTTATTGAAAGAAAATATGGTCACTGTGCCAATCCTAGTCTTCCTCGATTGGAAGAAGGAGTTTCACATACATGTCGATGCATCATGTATAGCACTGGGAGCAGTACTGACACAAGCTGGTGGCGAAGACCTGGACCATTCTATTGCGTTTGCAAGAAAAAGGTTATCTAAAGAAGAGAAGAACTATTCCACTACCAAGCGCGAAGGGTTAGCTATGTTATATATGCTCCAGAAGTTTAGGCATTACTTGCTGCGAGGTCATTTTAAGATGTACACAGATCATTCCACGCTAAAGTACCTGGTCAATAAGCCTATGTTTGGGGGGAGAATCTGCATATGTGATCCGGATTTAAACAGGAACGCAATAAAATACAGAAATAACCATGTACACAAAGATGCAGCGAAAATAATGCCTCATTTCATTAATGGAAAATACCGAAATATGCTTACAACCAAAAATGGAATAAACCAGCTAGGGCGATGGTAGCTTATCTCTGAGAAGAGATGTGGTGGCTACATGCCTCTGAACTGTTCCAAACTGTATTACAATGAGGCTCGAAGGCCTATTTATTGTTGAGAAACAATGGAAAACCCTTCACATTCCGAAACCTAACCCTAGAAGATGAAACGCCAAACTGTGGGCCCGTTTGGGGTAAATTGGTACATCAACTTCCCGGGGTCGTAACTTTAGCATACGATCTCCGTTTGACGCGTACAATAGCTCATTAGAAAGATCTATTCGAGCACTATCATTGTTGGAACGGGCAACATCGGTCCATAGCATGGACCCATGTTGCCCCCGGATTCCCCAAAAAACGTCGTTTAGGGCCTCAAAACGGCTCCGGAAGTTCAGGACCCGAAAAACTGCTAAAAATAGTAAGTTGTGCTACAATTAAGGAAACTGAAAATGCTGAGAAAGACAATGGTGGGGGTCCAGGTGGACTTGGCAGGTGGCCACCAATATCCACCTGGATCAATATGGTTGTTATTGTTCCAAGAATATGATTTTGAGGTTATTGTGAAACTTGGATGACTGAACGTGGGACTAGACCATCGATCACGCATCGAAATAGGGGAAGAACCCACTAGTTTAACGGAAGGATTGCCTGACGCACAACTATTTGCAATGTGCATCACAGATGGTCATTTTCAAGATATAATACAGTTCCTGATGACAAGAAATGCCTAGTAAGAATACACTGTCCAGTAGAAGAAGGAACTAGTGGTGCGCGTAATAGATTTCTCTGTCATAGCTCGGCATCTATACAAAATGGGGTCTGATGAGATATTGCGACAATATGTACCTGAGTTTGAAAGAAGTAGCATCCTCGTGGATGCTCATGGGGGCATTGCGGGAGGAAATTATGCAGGGAGAGCGACTGCGCAGAATATCCTACGGGTAGGGTTGTGGTGGCCAACCCTCCTTCAGGACTCAAAAGCGTATTGCAAGGCATGAAATGTATGTTAAAGGACTGGCAGGCCATCGTAGAGGGATGAGATGCCTTTGAATCCTCAGATGACATTACAACTCTTTAAGAAATGGGCGATAGATTTTTTGGGACCCATTTAGCCCAAAGGAAAGACAGGAGCGAGATACATTATCACCGCGACAGAGTATTTGACTCGTTGGAAAGAGGCATAGCCTGTGAAGGATTGCATAAGCACGACCATTGTGAAGTTCCTATTTGAGCATGTACTGACGTGATTTGGCTGTCCTAAGATCTTGATGAGTGATTATGGTACACACTTTCTGAATGAGACAATCAACGCGCTAATAGAGGAATTTCCTGTATATCACCAGAAGAGCATGCCTTATTACCCACAGGCTAACAGGACAGTGGAAGCATTCAATAAAGTGTTAGAGAACGCCCTAACCAATGTTTGCAATGCTCAACAAAGTAATTGGGACCTACGCATACCTACAATACTATGGACTTATTGAACAACATGCAAGAAGTTAACTGGACAAGCCCATTTTAGGCTTGTCTCTAGTGTTGAAGCGATAATGCCTATGGAATATATTATGCCTAGCCTGCGCATAACAACGCTCACAGGTATGAGAGATCGTGGAGCCTTGGAGGAAAGTCTCGCACAATTGAATGAGCTTTAGGAAGAGATATTCTAGCTGGATTTCACCAACAGGTCCAAAAGTAGCGCGAAAAGGCATGGCATGATCGACATATTAAACTACGCACCTTTAAGGTAAATGACCTCGTTTTGTTATATAATAGTAAATTTGATAAATTTCCAGGAAAGTTTAGGATGCATTGGTTAGGGCCTTATGTCATCAAGGATATTACTGATGGAGCAGTGGTACAACTGGTCAAATTGAATGGAGATCCTTTCCTAGGAAAGGTGAATGGCAGTCGACTGAAGCCATACACCAGCAGTATGACCATGTGACTAGATGAAGGTAGCATAGTCTTAGTGCTCTAGGCAGCTGAAAGGAGGCGTGAGACTATAAACTACACTGACGTTGTTGGGGAGCTGCACGATTGTAGGATGGTGGGAAGCAAGGAAGTGTCACAGGGTTCGCGGTAGCGCGGAGGGAGCTACGCTACCCAGGAAGAAATCGCGCAATTCGGCCGGAAAGTGACCGTTAAATTCGTTGTTCATGATTTGACGATTGAAATGTGGCCAAATCGAGTAGGCGACTAGCATTTAAGATGAAATTTATGGCTTAGATCCTTGAAAATCTGCCACAAATCCGGCATTAATGAACCAAATTTGGGGGGAAGGATCAGATTAGAATTCAAAATGCCATATAAATTACAAGTGGTTGTCCAGTGAAAAACACTTGGCATTTTGAGAATTGAGTTGTTGAGCTCTTAGGCACCCATGAACTGAGAATTATTCGAGACTTTCAAGCAGACTCTTGAATTTGCAAAATTTCTAGAGACGACGTGAGCACTGTTATAAAGTGTTATGTCGGCACCCACAAAGATTATAAATACCGAACAAGTAGTAGAGGAGGTGGCACAGGAAATGGAAATAGAGGTAGAAGTAGTTGCTTCGCGAGTGGCCGAAGTATTGGTGAAGATCCCTAAATCACTAAGGACACCAAGACCAAAGCCGACCCCAGCCAAGGAAACCATGAAGGATAAGAAGGGAAAGCAGCTTGCCATACTGGTGCACACATCGCTAAGAAGAAACCCACCGAAGCCTACTACGCAGGAAAAAGGTAAAATCCATAAACTTAGAACCAGAGGATGAAGATGTTGAAGACATCCTGATGAACGATGGGGATGTGTGAGTCGAAGTAGAGGAAGTTGAGACCTAGGGGCTGGACCCTATTACTCGGTTTTCAGAGTATGTCCCTCTGCGCAAGCCTAAGTCCAAAGTGCTGAAGGACATTGATGAGAGTAAGACTCCCCTGCAAACCCCTCTGCTACTGGACGATATTTTTTTCGATGGTCTGCACTTGGCACGAGTACCACTGCTGAAACTTGAAAACTAGGACTTGGAATACCCTGAAAAGTTCCCACACCTAGTGATCGAGTAGTTGATGCACCGCATCATTGACACGAATTCGGGAACGACTGCATTGGAGCTATGGAAGTGGCCCAAGGGAGTAGAAAAAGAAGGGTTGCTCAACCTTCTCTGGCTGCTACACAACAACCGCACCATAGTAATAGTTTTGGTCATCAAGCAACTGTTGTGCATCCTTCAGTTGTCCCAGACCTCCCTGAAGCAACGAAGTATGCTTCGCTATGGGTGACCAAGGATGCGTAGTGAGTTAGGGATATCAAGATATTTTGGATCTTGATGGAATTAAATATTTGGACGGCCATCAATCGCAAGCCGCAATTCTCACCTACGGTGTATGTCAACCTACAGGGCTACGCTGAATTTAAGGCTGACTTTCATCGAGTATCCATCAGGGCATGAAAGGACCCTACATAAAAATGGCATGACTTGCCGTATTTGGCAACAGATGATGACATTCATGTAGTGCTTAATCAATGGCCAACAGAGTGGCGCTTGCCAACATATTTGGTGGTGGGCAGAGGCAAGTGCACCACACAGAAGAAAAAGGAGGAGGCCAAGCTTAAGTTGACACATCTGGTCGAGAAGAGGAAAAAGGAGGTTGCTGATAAGCCTTAGGTGGAGCATGAGGCCACGAAGAAGACAGGTGGGACAAAGTGGGGCTCTGAAAAATGCGCAAGGTCACCTTCACCTAAGACCAAGGAGAACATAGATGAACAACATGACATGGACCCTCAGGAGACGTCCGGCCGCATCAAGCACCCAAGAGAGCTAGATAAAGGAGGGCCCATGAAGAAATCAAAGGAGGCCAAGACCTCGCTGGACCCCATTACATTAATAGAGGGTGACTTACATGATATCGGTGACATAGTGAGGGATGTCACCACAAAGACCCTACAACAGTTTGAACAGCAGCAAAAGATCATCTTAGGGGCCAACAAGACAAAGTTGCAGGAGTTGCAAACCCACGCATTGAAGGCTGGTACGGTATCTACCCGCCTGGCTATCGACACTTCAGAGGTTGTCGATATGCTGCGCACGAAGACTTCCAGTGCAATAATGCTGCTGGATGGAGCATTGACCATAGAGAAGGAGGCTGACAAGCCCAGTATCAGCACCCTAAAGGGAGTAGGGTTGAACCTGGCAGTACACCCGCGCAAAGCACTCCACCTTGTGCAAGATGGAGTAATTTCAAAACTAAGGGCCCAAGAGCATTGCGCCCTCTAGGTGATTAGCAAACAATGGCTCAATAACAAGTAGACGACCCTGTAGAGAAATGTTGCCATCTCCATTGAGATCGAGGTGACTAATCAGAGAAAGAAAATTTTGCAGGTCATTGAGGAGCCATGCAGAATGGTCCCAGAGTTGGCCATTTCGGAGGAGGAGCCAGTCGAGGTACACATCCGCAAGTTGGCCATAGGGGTGCACGAACTCAGACTAAGATGGCATGGGTTCAGTTAGAGTTGAACTTTCAGATAACGGAGTGCAGTTGAATGCCTAACCTTCAACCCCACCAAAAGTCAAGGAACAACGGGCAACCGCTATCACAGAAGTAGTAGCTACAGTGGACAGTGTAATAGTAGACTACACATAGTTGTTTGAGTAGTCATTTGAGGTCTTGACCAGCTTGTAGGAGGACCCCAATGTACATAGGCTAGAGACAAAAGCACGTGAGCTACAACAAAGTTATGATGAGGTTAAGGGCACAACATGAACTGTCACGCTGACACAGAGATTAGCCAAGTTGCAGGAGGCCAAGCAGCTAAAGGAATAGGTGGACGTAGAGCTACACAAGGAAGAAGTGCTCAAGGCAAGACTAAAGCCCTAGATGGATGAGGCTTATGTAGTAACAAGGAATATCAAAGGCAATCTTGTGACTCTGCAGGCAATGCAACAAAAGCTTCAAGCTGATAGCATAGGAGCAGTGACCGAGAAGACAGTGGAAGACACGAAGCAGGTGACAATCAGTGCACAATTGAAGTTGCAATCATACGGGTCGAGTTGGAAGAACTTCACACAAAGATCTCTGTGCCTATCGAGTGACTTGAGGGTGAGTCATGATGTTTGTATTGGGGGCTTGTTGGGAATGGGATCCCCCAAAGGGCAGTTTTGGGGCTAAAAGCCCATGTTTGAGTCAAAGTTTGTAATAAAATGGTAAAGACTCCACATTTTGTTGTCGCAGAATGCGTAGGCGTTATAAGTCATAAATGGTTGTCCGCCCTTAGTTTTGTAAAGTAAATTTGGCTATAAGAGATCTACCCATGGTCCACAGACCATGGGATTGTATAAAAAGAGCTAAGATCTAAATAGTCAGAGGGATCAATAATGTAAGAGAGTGATAGCTCTAAAGTAAGAAGTCCAAGTTTTGGGTCATAGCGTAGGTAAAGGCTCTACAGTTGAGTGTGCATAGGCCTAGGGTGGAAGTTTGCAGCTGAGTGCGCGAACCTCTGCAGTGGTATGCGTAGGGAAAATAGAGTCTGTAATCACTTGAAGAGATTAATAAAGAGAAGTATTATGCAATTTCTGTGTCATTGTTCCAATTAATGCATCTTATCATTTTATGTATGAATCTACTTTATAATGCCTATGTGATGTGCAAATGTGTATGATTATGCTAGATAACTGAGCACATATAAGAATATCTGTTTACGCGGTGGTAACTGGGAGTAACTATTAAGATAGGTAAGACACTTGGACTAATCTAGGAATCTGCACGGTACATTACCTTGTCAGCATGAAAGGGTCTAGATCAAGGGTTAGGGCTGCGCAAAGGATAGTCGAACCCTTTCATGGAGGTATAGAAGGATGGAATAGAAGGCTCGTCTGACAAGCCCTAGAGTGAAGCGACATGCACGAAGGCAGGAATAAAGGGAATAAAGCGACATCATGACCATCTCAGGGTGCGAAAAATTGGTTCCAACATCCCCCCATACTGCTTCGGGTGAGACTTCGGTCCGCGCTATGTGGGCTAATGCTGAAAGGGCCAGTAGTGTAATGATTTGTTTGGCTAACTAATGCTGAACCTGGGTCAGGCCCCCTCAAGCCAATAGCTTCCCACTGTTCTTTCTCTTTCAACAGTGCTTCGATGCCTTGTTCCATCTTTTGGATCTATGCATTCTGCTCAAACACTATAGTAAATATTTTTTCTTTCTCCATTTCTATTTTGGCAACTTATTTGCTTGAGGATGTTATTTGGAAGGTAGATTCAGTTTCTTCCTCAATGCTTGAATTCCTGCCTCCTTACACTTTATGAGCTCTTATGCTACTTTGATATGCTTAGGGTCATGTCCTAGCTTTATGATTAGATCTTCTATACATTTGATCCTATCGTCCTTAACAAAAGATGACATCTTCTCAGTCTTTGATTGAGAATTAGTGTTATTTAAAGATGATTGTAAATTGGAAGTAGTCATGGCTAAACTAGTAAGTATTGAGAAAATTAACTCCCTTGTCTACTTGTGTAAATCGATTTGATTTATGTTGTTGGTATCAATTGAGAAAATGGAGGCATAGTAGTCTTCAACACTTCTGGGGACTAGTACTAAAGGTTCCATGAAGGCCATTTGGAACTGTCCTTTCTCTGCATGAAGGCCATTTGGAACTGTCCTTTCTCTGAATCGAATGCAAAGAGCAATCTATGCTGAGCTTTAGTTATCTTCTTCCAAAAATCAAAGTAGGTGGAAGCCTTCAATGCTTCATTCCTCAATTTAATTTCCGTGTATCTTTTAAATATACTCTAACGAGTTGAAATTTGGAAACTGGATGATACTGGAGATTGGTTTGTTGTTTCAGCAGTAGGTGACTGTACTGTTTATTCTATTTGAGTAGAAGAAGTGATAGGAGTTCTTGACAAAATCACCGCGGCTAGTTGTTGTGTGTCCCTTTCTTTTGGAGTTTAATCTTGAATAGTGATTACTTGAGGCTTAAATAGAGGATTTATTTGAGAATCTGACTTTTGAGTAGCGGTTGGGTCCTTCTTCTTTCTTTTAAATTGTCAGAATTGGTAGATGACATGGCTTCCCTTTCCCTTTTTCCCTCCTTTTCCTTGGGAAGAGGTGTTTGCATAGATGACTCACTGACTAATCATTCTTTAGCTTCCTGTAAAGTTCCCTTTGTCCATTCCTTCTGATTCGCATATTGTTCAATTTCAGGCCTTGGTGTGTGTGCATAGAAGGTACTCTTCTGTTCCAATATGAGCTTAGAAATTATGCTTAGGGGACCATAGGACCAAGAGAAACTAAGCTTGAATTTCATATGACTTAAAATAGCATCCACTTCCTTTGTTGCAACTCTGGTGTTGATAATATAGGGCCCTATATGAGCCTTCAGCTTGAACTGTGCTTTCTTCTCGCAGGAGATGAAATGCAACTCATCCATGTTTAGCATTTTCCTAGTGTACTCTAATGCAAATATCCTCACCGGTACAAACACCAAAAACCTGTAAGGAGGTAATTCTAATCCATAAACTCTAATATAGGTGTATTTCTGGTATAAATACCAATATCCTACTTTGGATTACTCTGACAAGTGTAAAAAATTCTTTATCTCTGGTGAGATGCTTAGGATCAGATAACTACTAGGAAAACATAGTGAGCTATGTAAAAATTTATCAACAAAATCAGTAAAAGAATACTCTAAGTTATTTCCAACTAGAGAAATCATGTGAATCACTGCCCAAGGGTTTCCTTCGCTATCTGTCTTCTGTAAAGGGAACTTAAACCCGCGTGACTGATAATATAGCATATGGTAAACTAGCACTGACTGATACTTGAAAACACCTTCTTCTTTTAAATTGATAAACTGGTCATGGATTGAGTTGTTAAGAAACTGGTTGTAATTGAAAAGAATTGATGGATTTTGCCAACTGAAAAAATAGATAAAAATCCTAACACTATATCATCTACCCATTGATCATTATGGTACCCGAGCAGTGAGGTAACCATAGAAACTACTTGCTTGGACATTTAAGGGAAAATTGAGATTGGATATGGGGGATTGGTCCGAGGTAATTCAACATTTTCTGGAAGAAAACACAATTTTTTTTTGGCTCTCTGAGGGAATGTGAAATTTTTATATAATTCCATTAAGGCCTCAGTAGAAAAAGGATGATGGGAGGCTTGATATTCAAATTTTAGGGCCTGGCATATATTTTCAGGGGAAATGGAGAAAATGACTTCATTGTTATGGGATGTGACAACCCTTTGACTTGGAAAATATTGGAGATGGCACCAGACAGAAGAATTAGGGAAAAAGTGAGTTTGGGGGAAGACAAATTAAGGGAGAAAGGATTCCCAAGCACTCATGTAATCACTTTTTTCCATGAACTTCTTCTTTGTCAAGCTGTCAAGCTTGTACAAGTCAAATTCAGATTGGGTCTCAACAATATTATAGTAGGTGTCTATCAGGGACGATTTATCAAAGTTTGGGACTCGGGGAATGAGGGGATTTGAATATGTAGAAATCCCTTTCATTTATGGTTTGACATCCTAAAAATGAGGAAAGTGGGTTAAGAACAATAATGAAGAAAATTTTGATAGAAAAATGGGTCAAAGAACAAGGTTGTTAATGGACAAACGATTGACTGTGCACGGGGAAGGCTGTTGTAGAACGCTAGTAGTTGGTGGCAATTTCGTTTCTTTAACCTATAAGATCAATGTCGTGATGAAAGGGATGAATGAAGGCCTCAAAGGATTTTTTTATAACAGGTTGAATTGGTTGTATAATGACAAGATTAACATCTGTGAAGAGGGAGGGATTTATTACCAAAACGGATATACTGCGGGAATTAATGACATAAAATTCATTTGGTAATTTTACGACAATTTTTAAGAGTTCAATGGGTACATGATGTGGAGGGGTACAACGTGGCAAGACAGGTGGTGGTAGTGGAGTGGTAAGGAGTTAACTTATATGTGCCGAGAGATTAGTGGCTAAGGGAGAGACACATGGTGGGATAGGAGTGGCAGAGAGACGAGCCATTGGTGGGAGATAGGGGAGGTATTACGAGGGTGCGGGTGCAGGTAGTTAGTGATAGCAGAAGGGGACTCCTTGAAATGCCCCAAACTCTATCACATTAGCCAAGGGGGTTTTGGTTGAAACAACTTTTCAGGCCCCCTCGTTGTGTTAACTATCGGGAGTGCTGAGGGGGGGGGGGTGAAAAAACTCCTCCGCTGTAGATCTGGGCAGGATTTATCTAGACCTTCGATTCCTGCACGACTTTTATTCATATATGACAAACAATTTTGTCATTTTATTACATAGCATAGAACATAAAAAACCAAATAAAGAGTAAAAACCAAGGTTAAAAAACTTATAATTTGACATTTTTGGAATTTTGAAAGTGACATTTTGATTGGCCCGCTATAGGGGCCCACTTTTTTTTTTTTCTAAATTTTTATTCATTTCTTTTTTTTTACACATATATCGTTTTTTTGTATCCCCTTTTTTATTTTTTCTTTTCTTTTCTCTTCTTTTCCTTTTTCTTTTTCTCTTGTACTTTTGAAAATAATTTGCAGAATAAAATCACTATTTACAACATCTCATAGGAGAATATCAACAGATAATCATCAATTGATCCTATAATTTACAGGACCCTTACAATGGCTCCAATAAGGATGGCATCCTCCCTATGAGGTGTCAAGAACATTGTAGATCAATAGCCTTTATCCATTGGGTTCCATGTTCTTATTCTGTAACTGAAATGACTAGTTGTTGTTATTATAGAGACTAGCAGCAACTCATCAGAAGCTTAGGGCCTTCTCCACAGGCTTCCATTCATGATGTTAGCCACCCTCACTTGCAGTAGAATGATAAAATGATATTACAATGACATGTATGAAAAAGTTATCTTCCTTGAGTGAAATAGTGTTTGAGTAGTCTGCAATTCACAAATCCTCATGATAGTCCTTCTCCAGTCAAATATTTAAGCAAGAATGAATTGTTACCTTGAAAAGCTTCAATTTTATAGGGTCCTTTCTATAAATTGTCAAATTCCCCATGCTTATCTTTCTCTTCATTTCTGGAGTCCCATTTTAGAATGATCCAGGTGGATGTTGGTGGCCACCCACCTATCCCACTTGGACCCCCACTACTATCACTTTTAGTTTTTTAGTTTCCCAAAGTTGTAGTCCTCAGATATATCTTTCTAACGAGATATTGTGCGCGTCAAACGAAGATCGTATGACAAAGTTACGACCCTGAGAAGTTGGTGTACCAATTTACCCGAAATAGGGCCCATAGTTTGGCGTTTCATCTCCTAGGGTTAGGTTTTTGGATATTTAGGGTTTTCCATTGTTTCTCAACAATAAATAGGCCTTGGAGCCTCATTGTAACACAGTTTAGAGGCATGTAGCCACCACATCTCTTCTCACAGATAAGCTACCATCGCCCTAGTTGGTTTATTTCCATTTCTGTTTGTAAGCATATTTCAGTATTTTACATTAATGAAATGAAGTATTATTTCCGCTGCATCTCTGTGTTTATGGTTATTTCTTTAATTTGTTGCGTTCTTGTTTAAATCTGGTTCAGTGGTATCAGAGAGGTCTGCTTTTTCTTTGTTTTTCTTTGCATATCCCCAACGAAGTCGGGATATAAGGAGTTAGGGCTTGAACTGGTCGAACCTTTGCAAGCCCAGCCTCGCAAATATCGACGGCCTCCCATGGTGGATGGAAAGAAAGACGAGGGGGCAGGAGATCCTATCAATTTTTTTCTCAAAGAAGCCCTCGAGTGACAAAGGAACGCGATGATGGATAATTTTGCCCAGATCCTTCAACGGCTACCCAGAGGTGGCACATCGGCTTCCAAAAACTACTCTAGAAATGCCATGCCTTTTAAGGTACAAGTTAATTTTGAAATCCCCATATTCGAGGGTCAAATAGACACAGATGTCGTAGATAAATGGTTAAATCTACTAGAAGGGTATTTTTCTGTTCATGATTTTTCCAGTTGTGAAAAGATTATTTTCGCTCTTCTTAAAGTAGCCCCCCACGTCGAGGACTAGTGGAAAAGCTACTACGAGCAAAAGGATGAAATTACATGCTCACTATTTTCAGCCGCACCCACTTGGAATTCATTCCGAGATGCCATCAAGGAGCAGTACTACCCCGTCAAGAGCTATGACGACAAATACATAAAATGGACCGTGCTACGGCAAGGAAGGGACCAAGATGTGCCAGAGTTCACAAAAAAATTTCATACCCTTCGCACACAGTTGGGTATCAAGGATTCTAAGCTACATTTGGTACTCAAATATCGCAGCTGCCTACATAGGACAAATACATAAAATGGACCGTGTTGCGGAAAGGAAGGGACCAAGATGTGCCAGAGTTCACAAACATTTTTCATACCCTTCGCACATAGTTGGGTATCAAGGATTCTAAGCTACATTTGGTACTCAAATATCGTGGCTGCCTACATAGGTACATCCAAGAAGAGATGGAGTTCCTGAACATCTCTTCGCTAGGCACGACGTACCGATACGCTATCAAGATCGAGCAAAAGTTGAAACAGAAGAAGCAAGACTTTGGATTTGCGAATCCGAAGCAAGGGAAAGGCTTCCCCAAGCCGTATAACTAAGGAAAAAGCCAAGATGGGGAAACCCAAGACAATGCATCAAAGCCACAAGAAAAACCAACACCATGAAGTTGAAGAAGGACACAAGAAAGTGGTGTGAGTTCCATAAGAGCCCCACTCACAACACAAGTGAGTGACGGACCAAGCAGTCACTGGTGGCCGAGTTGAAGGCTTCAAAATCATATACATGTTTCGACCCTGAGTTAGAACCTGACAAGGGGAATGGGAAAGGGGAGCATATCATTGATGCATAGCCCAGCGCCACTATTTCCACCACCAAGATCAAGTAGAATGAGCCCAAAGATCTAAAGGAGGGGGAGCGTCTTTTCCACTCACAAATGTGGGTGAAGGGTTCACCACTGCAATTCATTGTTGACAGTGGGAGCCAAAAAAACCTCATTTCAGCATAGGTCGTGAAGCAGTTGGGTCTACCGACTACACCACACCCATAGTCGTACAATATCGAGTGGCTTCACCAAGGACGAGATCTCCGAGTTCTCCAGAAGTGTTGCCTTCCTTACAACATCAAACCTTTTATAGATGAGGTATTGTGTGATGTTACACCTCTGGATGTTTGTGGTGTATTATTAGGCCAACCATACTTGTGGAGGTGACATGCTGTGTATAAGTAAAGGCCTCATGTTGTCATTATTTCTTTGTGTAATTCATTATATAGGATACCAAAGGTGGCCCCACCTACTGCCAACTATTTGATCACTGCCAAGAAAGACATCAAACTCATCTCCCAGACTAGGAAATTCATTTTCTGTCTGGCTCGCTCCCAAATTAAGGGAAAGTTCGTCACCACATCCATGACCCCCGCTAAGGTTTCCTCCATGTAGCAACATTAGCAGAGGGATACGGTCATGAAATAACACATGTACAACTTATCCTCACCCATAGCGGTACCACACAAGCTTCAGGTGGGCAACAAATTCTGGTTGCATATGTAGAAAGAAATCCTTACAAGAGCCCATCAGAAGCTCCGATGAAACCGACATGGTCCTTACACCATTACCAAGGCTGTGGGAAATAATGCTTTGGAGCACAACATTCCCCCATTCCTTTGCTGGCATTGAGTGTTCAATGTGGAATGAACTCCACTATTCTTCCCATCAATATTGGACACATCAGAGATTGCAGAATAGCTCACCAAGGACCAAGTTCAACAGATGCAGGAACTCAACACAATGGGGACCATTGCTTCCTAAGGAGGGAGGAATAATCCAGGTGGATGTTGTAGGCCTCCCACCTATCCCACTTGAACCCCCACAACTCTCTCTTTCAGTTTTTTAGTTTCCCAAAGTTGTAGTCCTCGAATAGATATTTCTAACGAGCTATTGTGCGCATCAAACAGAGATCATATGCCAAAGTTACGACCCCGAGAAGTCGGTGTACCAATTTACCCGAAATGGGGTCCACAGTTTGGCGTTTCATCTCCTAGGGTTAGGTTTTTGGATGTTTAGGGTTTTCCATTGTTTCTCAACAATAAATAGGCCTTCAAGCCTCATTGTAACACAGTTTAGAGGCATGTGGCCGCCACATCTCTTCTCAGAGATAAGCTACCATCGCCCTAGCTGGTTTATTTCCATTTCTGTTTGTAAGCATATTTCATTATTTTACATTAATGAAATGAAGTATTATTTCCACTGCATCTCTGTGTTTATGGTTATTTCTATAATTTGTTGCATTCCTGTTTAAATCCGGATCATAGAACTAGGTCATTTAGTTGGAAATCATCTGCTTTGGTCCTTCTGTCATAATTCTTCTTGATTTTGTCTTGAATTATCTATGTTTTGTTGTAGACCTCCTCCCTAGTTTTATCCATTTGAATCATTTGATTTAACCTTATTTGAACATCATTTGTCTCCACATGTGATTCCTGTAATAATTTTAGCACTAAAATTCCTAGAGACGTGGGAAAAATTGCTTCCACTCCATAAAATAATTGGAAAGGAGACATTCCAATAGATTTATTAGTGCTAATTCTGTTAGCCCATAGAGCATTAATCAACTTCTTGTGCCAATATTTCTTATAATCCTACAACCGTTTCTTTATAATGTTGACAAAAATTTTATTAGAAGATTTAACTAATCCATTCCCTTGAGGACAGTAAGCAGTAGAATGTCCTAAATTTATTTGATACTTGTAACATAAATCAATAATTTTCTTTCATTTGAACTCAAAAACATTTTCAATAATGATTTTATGTGGGCATCCAAATATGAAAAGAATATTATCCTATAAGAACTGAGTTATGACAACATATGTTTCTTGTCTGGTTGGAATGGCTTCAATGCATTTGGTGAAGTAGTCAGTAGCAGTGAGAATCCATTTATGTTGAGCTGAAGATCTTGGATGGATTTCTCCAATAAAATATAAGCCCCATTGTTGAAAAGGAACCTCCACTGAAATGGGCTTTAAAGGTAAGGGCAAAATTTTTCTCTTTCCTTCAAATATTTGGCACTGATGGCATGTTGAAACTCTGTTATGAATATTTGCAAACAAGGTAGGCCAATAAAAACCAACGCTAAGGATTTTGTTGGTTATGTCTTGCCGGTATAAATGTACTCCACAGTCCCCTTGATGGAAGTCTTCCATGACTTCGCTTCATATTTCAATAAACAATTTAGCAAAATACCTCCAACATCCTTCCAATACACAACCTTATCTAAAATGAATAATTTCACAACTTGTAACTTGTGGAATCTAGCTTTAGTCTTTTTCAAACCAGGAGGAGCTTGTAAATTTTGTAAGACAGAGACAATATCTGCATACCAAGGAGAGGTAGCAAATATTTATGATACATGTGGAGTTGCCAACTCTTCCTGTTCATCAAGTGTAGCTATAAAATTTATGTCCAGTGCATGGAAATTTGACTCAGCCATTAGCTTAGCCAATCCCTGATATTTGATGAGTTTTGTAGGCATTATCTCAATGTCATATTATAAAATTATTGCAATCCATTTGCCTCTTTTCCCATCTAGATCGGTCCGAGTGAGGATATGTTTCATTACAACACTTGGAACAAATGCAATTATGTGGGAATGTAGAATGTACACTTTGAAGTCTTTCAGTGCCTTTACCAAATAAAAGGCTTGCATTTACATGATATTTTACTTTAAGGAGGCATCTCTTAAAGCTCTTTTGAAGAATGCTATAGTTTGTTCATGTCCCTCCTTTTTTTTCTGCAACAAAACTGTTGCAATAGTGTGTTTTGATGCAAAAGAGAAAATAATGCAATCTTTAGTAAAATCAGGACCAATTAAAACATGAGCACATGTCAAAGCTACCTTTACTTCACTAAAATATTTCTTAGCCTCACTATTCCATTTTATCTCAGTGTTGTTCTTCAACATGTTTGTGATTTCTCTCAAGATCTCTGCCAGGTTTGGAATGAATCTTCTCAGGAAATTTATCCTGCCAATGAAAGACTAAATTTATTTTTTGTTCCTGGAAGGATCAATCTTCATTATGGCTTCAACTCTGTTGGGATCTCTCCTGATACCATCCTTTGAAATAATGTGACCAAGTAGCTTTCCTTATTCTAAACCAAAAGAGATTTTTTGGGGTTCAAGGATGTTGGGAATGGGTTCCCCCAAGGGCAGTTTTGGGGCTAAAACCCCATGTTTTGGTACAATTTTTTAATAAAGTTGTAAAGTCTCCACATTTTTTGGTCATGGAGTGCAAAGATGTCACGAGTCATAAAGGGTTGTCTGCCCTTATTTTGTAAAGTGTCAAGTCGGCTGTAAAGATTTACCCATGGTCCGTGGACCATGGGATTTTATAAAAGAGAGCTAAATAAGTAAGCTCTGGGGCAGAGAATCAATTAAGCTTTGGGAGTTTTGGTAGAGGAGTCTAAGAATTTTGGGTCTTAGTGTAGGTAGAGGCTTTGTAGCTGCGTGCGCAGAGGCTTAGGGTGGAAGTCCGCAACTGAGTGCGTGGACCCCTGCAGCTATGTGAACAAGGTGGATAGAGTCTGTATTAACTGGAAGATATCAATAAAGAGAAGTATTCTAAAAATACTGTGTATTTAGTCTCTATTAATGCAATTGATTATATTGCATTCTGGGTTTATTTTACAATGTTTAGTTGATGCACGAATGTATGGAATTATATCAGTTAATTGAATGCAAGTAAAGATATCAGTTTACGAGATGCTAACTGTAATTGATTGGTAAGATAAGTAAAACACTTGAGATAACTTAGGAACCTATATAGTACATTGTCATAGCTATGCAAAAGTACCTAAACAACGAGTTAGGGCTGCACAGAGGCCAATTGTACACCTTCACAGACGTAGTGAAGGGTGGAATAAAGGGTAGATTGATAAAGCCCTAAGGCTTAGCGACTTGCCCGAAGGCATGAGGAGGAGGTATAAAAAGAAATCACAACCATCTCTGGGTGTGGAAAATTGGTTCCAGCATCCCCCCATACTACTTGGAGAGAGACTTCGGTCCACGTTCCTCGGGATGATGCCGAAAGGGCCAATAATGTAGGGATTTGTTTGGCTGACTAATGCTGAACCTGGGTTAGGGCCCACAAAGCCAACAAATGGTTCCATTGCCAAGACCAGGATCTACATGAGAGATGTGTGATGTCGTATCACTAGAGTACAACTAAGAAAGAGATCGAAGACTAGTTGGATAGGAATATCCACAAATTTGCGGCACGGGAAAATAGAAATCCACGACTGACAAAGGAACAGTGGCTAGACAGGTACCTATATACAAAACAAGAGGTCTTTCTCTGTTCCTTACCAGTTGAATTATACGAGTGGATCATGAAGCTAGCGGATATCCAAGGAAGGTGGAGGCTTGACGGTCCTATTGTTTGCACCCTGGAGTTAGTACAGAGACTGGAAGCCTCTGAGGATAAGATCTCCCGCGCTATTGATCATTGGCCTGATTGTATCATAGGAAAAACTTTCAAGAATGAAGGAAGAAAGTGTCCTAAATATAGCCCAGTGATTTCACCTCCTTTGAGTGACAAAAAGGGAATAGCGTAGGCTTCTCCATGAAGTGTAGTTCAGTTGATAAAACAAGGGTACCTGCGACTATCACCTCTACCCACACCACCTCCACCTTCACCACCGTCACCTGTGACTTCGCCCACACCATCACTGCCTCCACCATAGTTCAACATGGAGAATTAAGTGAAGCTACCTTTTTTTAAGAGCTTGGGAAATGAGGACCCAAACCAGTTCTGGTTCATCTTAAAAGTTGTATGGGAAGCTCACGGCATGAGAGATGATCACATGAAGAAGGCGACATTGGTTAGTGCTTTACAGGATCATGCACTAACTTGGTACATCAAGTACTCTAATGATAAACCAAACGCGGCGTTGGCAGAGATCCAGATCGTGCTGAATAAAGAGTTTAGTAGGTTTAAATCTGAGGGACAGTCGATTGTGGGGTTCAAGGAAATTGCAATGAAACCAGGTGAGACACCCTGGGAATTGGATCAGATTGAAGTGTAAAATCCACGAAGCTAATATGAACTTAATAGATGGATAGTACCGTGAGTGGTTCGTGGCTTCGCTCTTGCCTCACACAAGGGTTGCACTGTCACAACAGAGGATTACGACTCAAGTAGAGGCGTTGGAGATTGCAATTAGATTGCATGAAAATCCGATGCAAGATCCAAATTTGGGGGTTCAACAAATCATTGCGCAGTTGCAAAGTTTGAAGTAGGATAGAACAACACGATCAGAGGCATGTGAAGAGATATGGTGCCTAAAATGTAAAGGCCAGGGGCATGACAAAGACCACTGCCCGGTCTTTGCAAACTATATTGAAGGAGGAGGACCGATGCCTTTGAGGCCGGAAGCCCAAGCAGGACAGAGTGTGGGGCCTATGTTGTGGTGATCTATATGTCAGGTATTAGGGAAACATACAACTGATAATTTCCATTTGCTGAAGAAGTTTATAAAAACGCCGCAACAACTGTTCTACAACTTCTGCAGGTTGGTAGGGTATGATGAGCATAATTGTCGAAGTTATGAATTGATGATGGATATAACACTCACCTATAGAGTTTAGGCAGAAACGTGACCTCCTGGCCAGAGTGCTAGGATGGCATGGACAGGATTTTTGGGGAATGAACGAGGCCGAGGCGGAGGAGTACCTGGTAGAGATTGGGGACAGTTGATCTATTATAATTATGGAGGAACATGACACTATGCTCGTGAATGGACTAACCCAATGCATCTGTCGTGCAAATATTCTACTTAGGTTGATCATGAGACTAAGGACTGCCCTACACTACTAGTAAGGATATGCGACAAAGGGGTGCTACCACCATAACCGACTTAGAACCTACAGATGATGAGGGCTAAGCCTCGCGAAGAGGATCCAAATGTGAATATAGTGCTCCAAAGTGGAATTGCAATGGGTGATGATAAGGGGAAACAACCTGAAGAGAATAAATGAGTTTGCAAATCTCTAGAGAAGGAGGCTAAATTTGATTTGGAGCATGCATGTGAAATGTTCATGGAAGAAAAAAAGAGCTTCACTGAGGTCTCTACCTCACAGAGCCAGGATAAACGTGTTTAGTAAATGGACCCTTATGTGCTTACAACCTTCCAAAAGACATGCATAAAGCTGCTACGTGATATCATGGCAGTGAAGGGGTTACAGGAAGTTATAAATAGGTGCGCTGGACCCACTTCGGGGTGAACTGCACGTGGTACCAAAGATTGGTAAGAATAAGGCAAGGATAGGGAGTGAGATGAGACTGACTACGCAGATAGGAGAATATGAAATGGATCAAGTTATTATGGATCTGGGGTTAGACACAAACGTTTTTCTAAAGAAAACTTGAGAGTGGATGGGGACACCCACATTGTAGTGGTCTCCGATTTAGTTAAGGATGGAAAATCAGCAGAAGATCATCCCCATGGGATGACTTCAAGGAGTAATTGTAGATATTGAATGCATAAGCACGTTGGCTGATTTGAAGTAATAGAAATTGTGGGTAACAACAACCCCTACCCTATGCTCTTGGGCATTGATTGGGCTACTAACATAAATACGGTAATCAACCTAGAGAAGCATAAGATGATATTTGAAAAGAAATTTCTTGGTGTAATAGTACCCCTAGATCCCGTTGAAGGGTTGCACTATACTGAATCAGTCCGCTATTACAAAAGCGATGACAATTTGGACTGCATATGTAAGATAACAGTGTGCGACCAATATTGGGTGAATCTGACGTCAGATGGATGAGTTACATGGGATCATGAGAGTTCCTACAACTCAGACTCAGATGAAGAATTAGAGCGCTGGCAGAATTGGCTACATGAAGTAACCACGCTGAGCTGTAACATGATGACCCAGTTGCTGCGCTGTGTGTCTTCAGAGGTAAGAAATTTGTCCACCTATTATGGCTTGAATGGTGTGGATGTGTTTTTGGATGCATTTGAGAGGGAAGTACTAGAGAAGCAGTTCTCCCAGGCTTTGGACTGGGCCCTCCATGTTACGCCTGCAAGATGGCGGGGTATGCACAAGGGTAATTTTGATGATTGGCGCGAGTGTAGGAGGATGATGAGAACACACTTTGGGAAGCTGAAGGTACAAGTGATAGACAAGTATGACAGGAAGGATGATCCACACACACTTGGCTAAATGGGCTAAGGCCTATGGAGCAAAGCCCCAACCTGAGTTGGTGCACTTGTTCTGTCACACATTGGATGTCATCCCGATGAATTGGTACTTGGAGATAGAGCTCTGCCATGGCATAGGAGAATGGGATATTCTGCATGAAGGGTTCATAATGACGTTTAGCTTCAAATATGGGTTTGAATATATTGATGAAGTGCTACAAGAGGTTAAAGCAACGATATTTAGGATACTACTGGATCCTTTGGATCTGATTCAACCCGAATGGACTACTCGGCTGAGCCGCGCACTGGAATGCTATAACGTGACTACTGAAGAATAATATGAGGATCCGCAAAAGATTAATATTCCTGAAACCGGGGGTCACCGCGAGGTCAAGGGACTGTTGATCGAGAATCCTTATATAACCGCACTGCTGAAGACCAAACAGATAAATATTGGTATGGAGGCGGAGCACAAATTCACAAAGATTGTAGATTATTGGGATGGCGCGATAGTAGATAAGGTCACCAAATTTATCCACAAATACCAGGATTTGTTCACTACCAACTTTACAGAGTTAAAAGGGATACTAGGAGACCTGGGCATTATGAAGATCACGTTAAAACTTGACGCAAAGCCAGTTAAGCAAAGACCTTACTGTCTCAATCCAAAGTATAAGGAGAAGGTCCACTTAGAATTAGATAAGATGCTTGTGGCAGACATCATTGATCCCGCAGAAGAATTTGATTGGTAAGCCCAATGGTGGTACAAGAAAAGAAGTAGAAGGATGAAATAAGGATGTGCGTAGATCTTAGGAAGTTGAATGATGCTTGCATGCATGATCCTTTCCTGACTCATTCACTGATGAGGTATTGGATAATATAGGTGGCTAGGAAGCATACTCCTTCATTGATGGGTTTTTTGGGTACCATCAGATCAAAACCGCGCCTTAAGATAGAAGTAAGATGACCTTCGTGACTGAACGGGGGTGTTTTCTATACACCGTAATGCCTTTCAGATCAAAGAATGCGCCTGCAGTTTTTTCATGCATAGTCATTACTGTATTCAAAGACTTCATTCATAAGTTTCTGGAGGTGTACTTTGATGACTGGACTATGTTTGGGTTGGTAAAACGCCATGTAGCTAGTTTGTGCCTAATGCTAGATACTTGTCGAAGGTACTAGATTGTGCTCAATCTCAAGAAGTTTCTATTTTGTGTCCCTTTTGGGACTTTGTTGGGTCTTGTGCTATGTAGACAGGGATTAATGGTAGATCCCGCAAAGATCACAGTAATAATTAACTTGGAGGCACTGAGGAGAGTGAAACAACTGTGCACAACCTTGGGACACACTGGGTGCTATAGAAAGTTTATCAAGGGCTATGCCCAAATCACCGCACCTGTGGAGAAGTTGTTGAAAAAGGATGTCATGTTCTTTTGGAACGAGGACTGTCAAAAAAGATTGGATGTGTCGAAGGAAAAAATTGTGACCGCGCCTATTTTAGTCTTCCCGGATTGGAAGAAGGAGTTTCATGTACATGTAGACGCATCATGTATAGCACTAGGAGTAGTATTGTCATAGGTTGGGCGGAGGAGAATTGGACCACCCTATAGCATTCACAAGTAGGAGGTTATCCAAGGCTGAGAAGAACTATTCCACCACCGAGCGCAAAGGAATAGCCATGGTATACACACTCCAAAAGTTTAGACACTATTTGCTGGGTGGACATTTTAAGATGTATATGGATCATTCTGCGTTGAAATACTTGGTAAAGAAGCCTATGTTGGGGGGGAGAATCTATAGGTGGTTATTATTGTTCCAGGAGTATGATTTTGAAGTTATTGTGAATCTTGGACGACTAAACATGGGACCAGACCATCTGTCGTACATCAAGATGGGGGAAAAGCCTACTAAGTTGGAGGAGGGATTTCCTGACGTGAAGCTCTTTGTAGTGCACATTGTGTAGGGTCACTTTGAAGACATCATACACTTCTTAACGATAGGACCTACCCCGGAAGGCTACACTATCCAGCATAAAAAGGAGTTAGTGGTGCGTGCAACATATTTTTCTGTCATTGTGGGACATCTGTACAAAATGGGGTCTGATGAAGTATTGCAATGATATGTACCAGAGTTTGAAAGAAACAATATCCTCATGGACGTTCATGGGGGCACCCTAGGAGGGCATTACTCAGGAAGGGAGACCGCACAAAAGATTCTGCGTGCTGGGTTGTGGTGGCCAACCCTCCATCAAGATTCAAAAGTATACTGTAGTGCATGCGACGTGTGCCAAAGGATTGGTAGGCCATCGCAAAGAGATCAGTTGCCTTTGAACCCACATATGGCATTACAACCTTTCGAGAAATGGGCAATAGATTTTGTGGGACCAATTCAACGTCAAGGAAAGAAGATGGGTGCATAATACATTATCACCGCGTTTGAGTATTTGACTCAATGGGTGGAGGCACAACCTGCGAAGGATATCACAGGTGCAATTGATGCAAAGTTTCTCTTTGAATATGTACTGACGCGATTTGCGTGTCCACACTTTCTAAATGAAACAATCAGCGCACTGACAGAGGAATTTCAGGTATATCACCAGAAAAGCATGCATTATCATCCACAGGCTAATGGGATGGTGGAAGCATTCAATTATGTACTGGAGAAAGTGCTGTCCAAGGTTTGCAATGCTCAACAAAGTGATTGGGGTCTACACATACCCACAGTACTATGGGCCTATTGAACAACATGCAAAAGGTTAACTGGACAGACACCCTTTAGGCTTGTATATGGTGTTGAAGTGGTGATGCCCATGGAATACATTATGCCTAGTCTGTGCATAGCAGCACTCACGGGTATGACGGATTGCGAAGCCCTGGAAGAGAGGCTCACATAACTTGTTAAGCTTGAGGAAGAAAGGTTTCTGGCTAGATTTCACCAACAATTCCAAAAGTAGCGTGAAAAAGCATGGCATGATCGACACATTAAATTGCACACCTTTAAGGTAAATGACCTGGTTTTGTTAGTTTGATAAATTTCTAGTGAAATTCAGGATGCACTGGCTAGGGCCATATGTCATTAAGGAGATTAGTGACGGTGGAGCAGTTCAGTTGGTTAAATTGAACAGAGATCCCTTCCTAGGAAGTTCAATGACAGCCGATTGAATCCATACACTAGTGATCCGACCAGGTGACTATATGAAGGTAGCATCGTCTTAGCACTCCAGGCAACTGAAAGGAAGTGCGAGACTATAAAATACAATACCTAGGTTGGGGAACTGTGTGATTGGAGAGAGTTGCGCTACCCAGGGAAAAATCGCACAAGTCAACCAGAAAGTGACTGTTAAAGTCACTGTTCATGATTTGACGATGAGAATGCGACCAAATGGAGCGGGTGGCCAACATTTAAGATGAAATTTATGGGTAAGATCCTTGGAAATCTGTCGCCAATCTGGCATTAATGAACGGAATGTGGGTAGAATGGTCGGATTCGAATTCAAAATGGCCTATAAATTACATGTGGCTACCCAACGAAAAACACTTGGCATTTTGAGCATTGAGTTGGTGAGCTCTCAGACATACATGAACTACGCATTTTTTGAAGAATTGGTTGACTACCCAGTGCTTAATCAATTTCCACAGTCCAATCGCAATTTCATCCACGATTTTATCCCAGGATATGAATCTATGGACGCCGAAGAAGTAACAGTCGAGGGGGCTATGCTGGAGGTTGTTATAGAGGCAGACGGAGTTGTTTCAGAAGTTGCAAAGGTACTCGCTGAAGTCCCCAAGTCACCACGAATGCCTAGACCGAAGCCTACCCCGACCAAGGAGAGTGTGAAGGATAAGAAGGGAAAGCAAGCTACAATACCAGTGTGCACGTCGCCTAGAAGAAACCCATAGAAGGACAAGCCCATTGTGCAGGAAAAGGGAAAAACTATTAACTTGGAGCCAGAGGAGGAGGAGATTGAGGACATCTTGATGGATGATGAGGATTTGGGGGTGGAAGTAGAGGACATTGAAGTCGAGGGTTCTAACCCTATCACTAAGTTTCCTGAATACGTCCCTCCACGCAAGGGCAAGACTAAGGTACCGAAGGGCATTGATGAAAGCAAGGTCACCTTGCACATACCTTTGCTACCGGATAAGATTGTCTTTGAAGGAGCACACTTGGGGTGGGTTCTGCAATTGAAACTGGAATATTGGGACTTAGTTGACTTTGAGAAGTTCCCTCACTTGGCGGTAAAACAACTAATGCACCTCATTGCTCATACAACCATTGGGATGACTGCGTTAGAACCGCGGAAGTGGCTTGGGGGTGTAGACAAGGCAGGTCTTCTCAACTTGCAATGGGTGCCGCACTATAATCGCACACCCATTACAGTGTTGGTCATCAAGAAGCTACTATGCTTGGTGTACGATGGGTGTCTATGGCTGGAGGATCCGATACCCATCACTGGCAAGTTGATCCATAGGATCAAATGGCTGCCCTATACAGGGGAAAATTTGGCCATGATTTTTGGTGGAAAATGTGGCGAGCAGGCCCTTGTCAAGGCCATGAAAGAGAAATTCAAGCTTGTGAAGAATCTGTGAGGCTATGCCATCTCAAGTATCTATGATCCTGCAGTCAAGGTGGCCACATAGAATTTGGCAGGAAAAGTTATGAGGAAGTGTTGAGCAGATGAAGTGCTGGCACTTGTCGTCGCTCTAGTAGCCCAATGCACCGAAGGAGTCCAGTTTAATTGGGCACGCTATCTCTATAATGAATTCCTTGTGAACTGTCGTGAGGCACAGGAGCTCAACAAGACCTTCCACTATGTGTAGCTCTTGCTATCCATTGTGCTAGTAGCCTAGCAGTTGCCTGAAGATAGTCAATTCCCCTTGGTCGCATTGGACCTTCAGAAGCAATGAAGTATGCTTTGTTGTGGGCGACCAAGGAAGCTCAACACATCAAGGATAGCAAGATATTATGGATATTGATGGAAATGAATATACACATGGCTATCAATCGCAAGCCGCGATTGTTCCCTACTATTTTTTCCAAACTACAAGAGTACGTGGAGTTCAAGGCAAACTTTCAGCGTGTATCGATCGGGGCACGAAAGGACCCTGACCAAAAGTGGCATGATGTGCCTTACTTAGCAATTGATGACACGATTGATGCAGTTCTTGATAGCTGGCCGACAGAGTGGTGTACTGCCTCAGATTCGAAGGTGAGATCGAGCAAGTCCTCCGCGCAATGCAAAAAGGAGGTGGCCAAGCTTAAGATGGCACAACTGGCTGAGAAGAGGAAGAATGAGGCCACTGACAAGGTCTAGGAAGAGCGCGATGTCGCATAACAGGCGACCAAACAAGCAAGTGGAACAGAGTGTGGCTCTGACAAAGGTGCAAGGTTGCCCTCACCCAAAAAAGAGGAAGAAACAAATGAGAAAACATAGCAACATGGAGCGGTCCCACAGACAGCATCGTACCTTATCAAGCGTCTAAGGGGACAGGAAAAATTTGGGCTACGAAAGAAATCGAAGGCTAGTAAGAAGTCGCTAGACCCAATCACCCTAATAGAGGGACATTTGAATAACATTGGAGATCACGATGCGGGATGTCACCGTGGAGGTACTGCAGCAGCAACAGAAAGAATTGGGAGCCATCCAGACAGGTCTGCATGAGCTGTGGGTTTGCATGAGCTGCAGTTCTGCGCATCACCGGCTGGCACGATGTCCACCAGCCTCACCATCAGTACTTTAGAGGCCGCCGAAATGTTGTGTGCGAATGACTCCCGAGCGATAGTGCTGCCGAATGGAGCATTGACCACAAAAAACGAAGCTGACAGGCCTGCTGTCAGCGCCCTCAAGGGAGTAGGGTTGAACTTGGCAGCGCTTCCTGGCAAGGTACTCCATGTACTGTAGGATGGAGTGATCATGGAGATGAGGGCCCACAAACAACACGCTTTGTAAGTGATCAATGAGCAAAGGATCAACAATGTGCAGATGGCCTTGCAGTGAGATACCGCCCTCACTTCCATGGTGGAACTAACTAACACAAATTAGCACATGATTAAGGTGATGAAGGAAGCTTGCCGAATGGTCCCATAATTGGCCATTCCTGAGGATGTGGAGGTAGATGAACATGTCTACAATCTTTCTACAAAGGTGCGTGACGCTCACACAGAGTTGGCTAAAGTTCAGCTAGAGCTGAACCTACAGATTGCAGATTTGCAGTTGAAGGCCCAGCCTTCAAATCCGCCGAAAGTAAAGGAGCGGTGTGCAACTGCTATCACAGAGGTGATAGCGGTAATATATAGTGCAATAGCAGACTGCACACGCCTATTTGAACAGTTGTTTGAGGTCCTGAACGGTCTCCAGGAGGATCCTAATGTACAATGGTTGGAGACAGAGGCACAATAGTTGCAGCAGTGCTATGACAAAGTAAAAGGAACAGTGTGCACCATCACTCTCACACAGAGACTGGCGAAGCTGCAGGAGGCCAAAACATTGAAGGAATAGGTAGATGCAGCGCAACACAAAGAGGCAGTGATGAAGGTGCACTTGTAGCCTTGGTTGGACAAATCTTTTTCTATCACAGCCTCCATTGAAGGCAAGCTTGCTAGTCTACAAGCGACTCAACAGAAGCTTTAGGTTGACAGTTCAGGACCAGCGACAAAGCAATTGGTTGAGGAAATGAGGCAAGTGGTCGTGCAGTGCCTTGCCGAGGTTGCCATCATATAGGTCGAGCTAGGAGGTCTTCGTGACAAGATCTTCGTGCCCACATAGTGACTCGAGGGTGAGTCACCATGTTTGTGTTGGGGGCCTGTTGGGAATGGGTTCCCCCAAGGGCAGTTTTGGGGCTAAAAGCCCAAGTTTGGGACAATTTTGTAATAAAGTTGTAAAGTCTCTGCATTTTGTGGTTGTGGAGCATGAAGGTGTCAAGAGCCATAAAGGGTTGTCTGCCCTTGTTTTGTAAAGTGTCAAGTCTGCTGTAAATATCTACACATGGTCTGCAGACCATGGGATTGTATAAAAGAGAGCTAAGTAAGTAAGCGATGGGGGAGAGAATCAATTAAACTTTGGGAGTTTTGATAGAGGAGTCTAAGAATTTTGGGTCTTAGCATAGGTAGAGGCTCTATAGATGAATGAACAGAGGCCTAGGGTGGAAGTCTACAATTGTGTGCGCAGGGTGGATAGAGTCTGTATTAACTGGAAGATATCAATAAAGAGAAGTATTTTGCAACTACTATGTATTTAGTCTCTGTTAATGCATTTAATTAAATTGCATTATGGGTTTATTTTACAATGTTTATTTGATGTGCGATTGTATGGAATTATATCGGTTAATTGAATTCAAGTAAAGATATCAGTTTACGTGATGCTAACTATAATTGATTGGTAAGATAAGTAAAAAACTTGAGATAACTTGGGAAACTATACAATACATTGTCATAGCTACGCGAAAGTCCCTGAACCACGAGTTAGGGCTGCACGAAGGCCAATCGTACACCTTTGCGGTGGTATTGAAGGGCGGAATAAAGGGTAGATTGATAAAGCCCTAAGGCTTAGCGACCCGTGTGAAGGCAGGAGGAGGAGGTACAAACCGACATTACAACCATCTCTGGGTGAGGAAACTTGGTCCCAACATCCCCCCATACTACTTCGGGTGAGACTTCGGTCCACACTCCATGGGCTGATGCGAAAAGGGCTAGTAGTGTAGGGATTTGTTTGGCTAACTAACGCTGAACCTGGGTCAGGGCCCACAAAGCCAACAAAGGAAATACCATATTTCTTGAATTTTTCAAAAACATTCCTCAAGTGCAGTAGGTGATCTTCATCTATTTTGGAAAATACAGTAATATCATCCAAATAAATTACAATAAATCTATCCTTCTCATCAGTGAAAACAATATCTATTTCTCTATGGAAAGTGGCACCTGCATTCATAAGGCCAAATGGCATCTTGACATACATAAATTTCCCCCAAGGTGTTTTGAAAGTTGTTATATGTTGATCATAAGGATGTACCAGAATTTGGTTATATCCTGAAAAACCATCCAGTAAAGAGATTTTGCTGGAACCAACTACTTTCTATAAAATATGATCCATTTTAGGTAGAGGTTATTTATCCTTGAGAGAAAATTTGTTCAGATTCCTGAAATCCACACAAAAGCTTATTTCTCTTGTCTTCTTTCTAGCTAGCACTAGATTTGACACCCATTTTGAAAATCTTAAGGGCATAATGATTTTGGCATCAAAAATAATTTCAACTTCCTTTTCTATTAAAGGTAATATAACTGGATTTACCCTTCTTAATTTCTTCTTGAAGGGTTTTTGGTCCTCTTTGATGGGGATGGTATGTTGTATTATACTTGTATCATATGCTTTTAGATCTTCATAATTCCAAGCAAACACTTCAGAAAACTATTTTAATAAATCTATGTACTTCTCTTTTTCTTTGGGAGGCAAGGACTTGGACAAATTTACAATCTTAGGATTTTCCTCATAACCTATATTGTAGTCTTCAACCTCAACTCCTACAAGTTCTATCTTTGGATTTTTTACTACATCATGAAAATCAAACAACTCTTCTAATGGCACCAAACCTCTTGGTAACACATTGTCTTTCAATTGTAGAACCTCAAGTTCTTCTGGAATGTCATCTGTCTCATTTAACACTATTTCATTTACGTCATCATCTACATAGTTATTTGCATCAATATGTACATTCTCAAACTCTCCTTTTAACTGCAAAAAAATTTCTATCTGCTCATCACTAGAAAAAACCTGCTAATATATAATATTATCTAGGACAATTGGCATGTGTTTCACTTCAACCTCATATTTCCTATTGGGAAGGAAATTCATCTTACAAGTACTGGCCGAAGTAGCCAATGCATCAGCAAAGACGTTTTTTCCTCTGGGAATCAGAGACAATTGATATTCTAGGAAACACTGCAGAAAATCTAAGACTTCGTTTCTATAGGCCCTCAGTCTAGGGTGTTAGTCAAGTACTCACCTTTAATTTGGTTAATTTTGAGCTCAGAATCACCATGTACGTAAATTATTTTAGCTCCCAATCTCTTCAAAAGTTGCATTCCTAAAATTAGTGCTTCATATTCAGCTATATTATTTGTATATTAGAAATTTAGCTTGTAAGAATGTCCCTTTGCTACACTTGTTTGTGAGTTTAAGATCCAAACACCTGCCCCTGCTCCTTCCTTACTCACTGCCCCATGAAAATCCATGTTCCAAAGTGATTCAACCTCTTCATCTTGTTTCCCAACATCTAGTTTTATCTACTATGTTTTGCTCAATTCAGTGTCTAGATCTGATACCTCTTTTTCTGTACATATGTCATTATACAAGATGAAGGAATCCATATCTGAATGCACAAAATACAGAGGGTAATTATTTGGTTTGTCTTGGCTACTAACCATATAGTTCATTAATGTTTCCCTATATAACCTCCTCTACTGACCAAAAATAGGAATGGTGGCATATGTCATGTCTATTTGCAAAGTACCCTGTAACTTTTCTCCTCATGATCTTGATAGAAACATTCCATACTTGGGAGGTATGTTTGCCACTACAATGTCCATTACCACACTCTTTGCTGGAATTTGGTCTAGATTAACACATAGATCTTTGATGAGACCTAAACATCTTACTTTGCTAGAATCAAAAGAATACAAATCTTTGTAGGTCTTGTTATATCTAATCCTAGCTTTTCCGTGATGGCTCTAGGCACAAGATTGTGTGAGACACCAAAATCAAGCATAACATTGTGAAGAATTTTATCATGAATGTTCAAACTGATATATAAGGGTGGCACACTACCATCCTGAGACTTCCCTTCAACTTCAGGCCCAAACAATAATTCAGGTTGGTCATCATTTAGGTTTACTATGTATGTTCCTTCTCCTATCTTCAAGACCTTCATAACTTGATATCTATATGCATTCTTACTAATCAATTATGTCAGGCGAATAGAAATTTTCACCTTGGATAATTCATTTTCAATACTGAAATCTATTTGAGGTTTGTCTATTTCTTTGGAATTTACATCCTATTTTGGAGAAGTTTCCTTTTGAGAATCATCCTTTACCTTGCTGGTAGAAGGGGTGCCAGTCTGAATATTCTTGGGAGGATTTCCAGCAGCCTTTTTACTTCTCAAATTGTACTACTTGTGCACCTACATGATAAAATTTTGGTATCCCTTTCTATAATCATATGTCTCTGCAGGGATGACTTATGGTCGTGATAACAAAAGTAGATCTTTCTCTTCCGTCGTTAAGAAAATATTGTCAATTTCTCCTTTGCCAAATAAGTTTATTTGATTTTCTTTGGGATCCTCTGGTAACTCAACTTCTTCATTTTCATAATTTTCTTGGAATGGAGGTCTAATTTGCTGTTGATCAGCTAAGCCTCTTTGTTCTCTCTGTTTGATTTGAGGTGGGTTTCTCCTAAAATTAGGATTTCTAATTTGGAACTCCGTTGATTTTCCCTTGGAGGATCCCTGTCAATTATACTTATCCTATCCATCATTATTTCAATGATTTTGAATAAAGTATCCAACTTAGCATCTAATGAAGAAGAAGCAGGTTCCTCTTTAATAATAACTGTTCTCTCAACCTTTAAACTAGCTCTCTTTGCCAATAAATTGGCTTCCACACTGACAAAATTCCTTTGCATTTCCTCTAGGGTAGCAAGATTTATCTCCCTCATTTGGTAAGACATATCTGGATCAAAACCATCTGGAAATTTGATCAGAGCTAGTCTTGGTGGGGGTGGTATTATTGTTGGAATAGAATTGTAAATGTTATTGAATCTAGTACAGTATTCTTGGACTGTTTCACTAGGGGATCTCTTTATATGCTCATATTCAACCAATATTTGGAGAGGAATCTTCTTTACTTCCCATCGTGTGAGGAAAATTTGGTGAAATTGCGTGATATCTCGGATACTAGCTGCTAACAATGCCCTGAACCATTTCTTAACTTCTCCTATCAAACTTTGTGCAAATAATTTCATTTTCACATCATCTTCATCAACTTCTTGCAAATCTGAATACTCATTCATTCTATCTATCTGCTATTGTGTTGTGATTGGCCCTGTGCCATCAAATTGAGGTATTCAACTCTAATAATCCTATCGACATGGAATTAAGTTGTCCAGGCAGGACAAGGGAGGCATAATGAGTTGTCATGATTGGTAAATGGGAATGGGAAGAATATGAAACTACAAAAGATGTGGACATTGAGGGTATATTAAAGGAGGTGGGATTATACTTTATTGAGTTGGTGTAGTAGTAGTAGGGATGGTAGGTAAAATAGGGGTAATGGTATTGAAAGAGACTACTGGAGGGGTTGTAATAATGTTAAAAACCATCGAAGGGGTTGGAGATGAGGCATAAGAAGAAGAAGATTTAGTTGATTGATCAGTAAAAGTTTTCTGCATAGCTTGGTTTAATTCAGACACCAAAACTTCAAGCTTGTTAAATTGTTTTATAACATCTTCATCATAATATGGATTGACAGGTTGATATTTTGGGATATAAGGTTTACAAATATTTTCATCAAAAGTTCTCTCAGGAAAAAAGCATTCTGATTTGTTACAAAAAAAGGTTATGCTCAAAAGGTAAATCAAATTCAATACCCTCTATAGTAATGAAACTTTCAGGGAGAGAATTAACTCTATGAGTGGATTATTGTTTCCTTGACTCTCAATAAAACTCTTTTTCCTGACAAGTTTCTAAAGATTATCTACAATTTTAGGTGGCTTAGGATGTGGATGGGCTCCAGTGTAGATATTTTTAGGAGCTAGATCTTCAATATATTATTTACAGATAGAAATATGTACACAATTTGGGTACAAAAACCAGCCTTAATAACATCTATTTCAAAAACATACACTAGAAATAGATTTAAGATTTTAAATAAAAATTTACTAGGGAAAAACACAATTTATATCATATTTGTTCGAGTCCCCAGTATGGTCGCCAGAATGTTATCACTTCTTAATTTCCCAAGGTTGTGGAGAAAAAAACAGAGGTAACCACAAAACCACTTTGGAAGTTGGGATCTATCCCTTCCAACTTCAGAGAGGGATCTTTCTATATGATTTAGATTTGTTATTTTAAGATATTAGTCTAGTTATTGATTTCTGAGTTTGGTTTTTCAAAGATTCGGTTGAAAACTGCGAGGAAAGTCCATTGGGCATGAAGTCAGTGAGTCTTGGGGTGATCAAATACAAAAATGACAGAACAAATGTAATAGGGAAAGGTAGGCAAGCTTTTGGATCTTTAGAGCATTTATGGAGTGAATGGAATGAAAATATTTAGATTCAATTAAATATAGAGCATGCTAGGATGAATTCTATACTTAATATCAGAGTGAAAACATAAATATTGTTTATAAGCCAAAGTAGAGTGTATTTAAACAAATTCAACCCTTAATCTTCTTTAAACAATAGAGACAAAAAAACATATGGAAAACTAGGAAATTAACAATTTCACATGAGAGAAGACATCACCAATTTCCTGACATAGGAATCCTGGAACAAAATTTTTGTATTAATGCAATTGATCACTTCATTACACGCACAACTTACATCAAAAGATCTGCATTCTTCATACATGTTCCAATCTTTTCTAAGTCTTATTTCTAAATATTTATAGAAAATATTACATCTCAGATCAGATTTCAAAATAAAATATATTTACAAATAATATCTGTTAAAGACACAAATATTTTAGATATAGAAGAAGGAAAATAGGGAAAATCTGCCTAAATTTGTTGCACTGCTGAGGCTATGTAAGAGTCTGGTGATGACTATATCTATTTCATTGCAAATGTTGTTCCTCTGATGCTGAAAATTCTGTAGTTCAATTACACTTCACTCAATCAACTCTAGCAATCGGTCCCATATTTCTTCACTTGGTATAGAAAGTTTAACCATATTTTTGAACCTTTCATCCACCTCGATATAAGTGTAAAAAATTGGCTTATTGAGAAAAACGTGGTGGATTTCATGTTGAATATTCAAATCAAATTGTATTTCCTATATGAATGCTTCTCCACTAATAATTCCTTTGGCCTTTACAAATTGGGAAGCATCAACACCTATATTACATAGCTATTCTTGGTAGTTTTCTAATGGGATCAATTTTCCATTAGAATGTTTCAGAGTAGTTAAGCCATTTTATTGCACTAGTGTGAATTTTCTACTGAGCCTCCTAACCTACAACTCAAGGTCTTTGAATTTATTCTCTAGATGTATCATCAAATTCTTTTTTGTTAAGACCCTCTTAACCTCCATGACTATAGTTGTCTTGTCTTGAATGTTCAAGTCTTCTAGTTCCTTCTTGGCCTTAGAATTTAACAAGTTGATGATCTTTTGTGCCTCTTCTGGTATATGCTCAAAATCTGCCTTTGCGTTTTATATTGCAGTTTTGACTCTCTGCATAAGTTCTTCCTGCTCAAAAGTAATCTAAATTGAAGGCCACATATCTATTATGTTGGAATTAATATTCTGCCAAATGCTTATCTTAGCCTCTGCCAACATCTGAATGATAAATAACTAGTCCTCATATTTTTGTAACTATTGGATGAGCTTGTAATTTTTTTGCATTTATGACAAATAAGAATTTTGAGTTTTAATTTTATTCTCCTCCATCCAAGTTAATGCAACTAGAAATTTCTCTTTCTAGGTCTGAATTGATGAAAATTCATCCAGAGCTTTGTACAACTCTATTGTAGACTATGAAGTTGTGGTCCTTGCTGAAGTTTCTGCTACTATACTTGTGCCTGACGTAGATGCTCCTACTGCTTCCCACTATTCTTTTTATTTCACCTGTGCCTCCATGCCTTGCTCCATCTTTTGGATTTGTGCATTATGCTCAACCACCATAGTAAATGATTTTTCTTTCTCCATTTCTATATTTGCAACTTCTTTTTCTTGAGGATGTTCTATGGAAGGTAGCTTCATTTTCTTCCTCAATGCTTGAATGTTTTCCTCCTCTCTCTTTATGAGTTCTGATGCTGCTTTGATATCCTTAGGGTCATTTCCTAGCTTTATGATCAAATATTATAAAGACTTGGTCCTCTTGCCCTTACCAAAATATGACATCTACTCAATCTTTAACTAAGAATTCATGTTATTTAAAGATGACTGTAATTTGGAAGTAGTCATGGTTGAGCTGGTAAGTGTTGAGAAAATTAGCTCCCTTGTCTACTTGTGTAAATCGATTTGATCAATTTCATGTATCTTGATGGTATCAATTGATAAAATGGAAGATTTGTAGTCTTAAACACTCATGGGGACTGGTACTAAAGGTTCCATGAAGGCCATTTGGAACTGTCCTTTCTATGAATAATATGCAAAGAGTAATTTATGTTGAGTTTTGTTGGGCCGTCAATATGCCATTATTATTATCACTTTTGAACACTTATCCCACCCATTTCCACTAATCTTCATCATGTCATTTATTATAATTATTATATAACTCATTTTATGATGATTATGCTCTTATATTATTTATTCTCCTTTATTTCTAATAAATTGATGATTATGAATTATTTTATCAATGATAGTTCTATTAAGTTGGTTATAACCTTATTCACCATTTTTAGCCTCCAAGGTAACTTCCAGATTGAAGATTTGTTTTTTAAATCTGCCAACTCAGAAATTCGTTGGTTTAAGGAGTGACAGTTTTACGGTTGATATTCTGAGCAAATGAAGACGAATTTGAGAAATCCGGAACATGGGTTTTGTCCAAAACGGGCCCAATTAACTTTAGTGAAGAATGGTTTGCCCAAATTCGGCTTGTATAGAGAGAAACGCAGGGTTCTTTGAGCACGAGTTTCTCAGATTTACAGTTGCAGCCGTCCTCCAAATCTCAGCTGCAAACCCAAATTCGTCTTGATTTTGTTGAGAGATGAAAGGAAATATATTTTCTTGTTGATCATCTGTTAGAATCAACCCAATTTGTAAAAGAAATCATGTTGTAATTATCTATGTTGTAACTGCTCTCTGATCTTTCTCTATTTAAATGAAAACAAAGAATCAGAGATGGGGATGGCTTCAGGATGGCTTCAAGATGACTTCAGAATGGAGGATCGAATGATGGAGAAATTGATGATTTGAATTAGAGATTCAAAAGCAAGGATTCATGATAGGATAGGAGGAAGGAAGGATTGTTTTATGCTGTAAGTCTCAAAGCTTCAACTATTGTAATGATTTCACCATTTAATGATTAATACATAATTTGGGCGTTGCTGTTCACTCTTTTCCTTCTGAAGTAACCCAGCAGCGTCCGCTAGCGGCTAAGGGCCTAGCCTCTGGTGGAGTACGCTACTGCTGCTGTGTATCATATATTTATACTTGCTGTTGTATATTATCTTCTTTGTTTTATGCGTGGTTTGCTCATCAGTGTGATTCAGTAATCTGATTTGTTTTATTATTTTACAACACAGCTCTGTTACGTTTGATCTGCTAAGTGATATCGTTTTCTGAGACAGAAATATCATATTGACTTTGCAGCGCATTGCTGTTTCTTTAATTGCTGGTATAAATGGTTTTTACAGGATACCATTGCGATTTAATTATGGAATGTGTGTGTTGTAACATTTGACCATTGGTATTATTGAATTCATCTTAGAATTATATTTCCTTGTGATTGTTGAATCTATGAACGTTACTGCTCCGTGCTAAAAGACAGTTGTATTATTTATAACTAAGACTGACAATTGAATTACCAAGATCATATTACTATTGAGGTGTGTCATGTGTTAAGTTATTGTTTTGCTTTCTAGCATTGTTTCATATCCTATCATTAATCAATGCTGTTCTATTTCTGTGTGCTGTCCAATTTATTCTTAGAGTAAAGATTGCTATTAATTTGGCTTTGCTGTTGTTCATTTCCATTAATTAAATTTTGTTGTTCAGATTCCTTTAATTCTAGTTTGTTGTTCCATTTACGGTCGTTCCATTTTAGACTTGTTGTTCCATTTCCTATTTGTTGTTCTATTCTACTTTCCACCGTTCCATTTATTTGCATTTGTTGCTTTGGTGTGAGAGAAGGTCTAAGGCTGTAGTGAGCCTCAACAGTCGCTGCCTAGCTCCCAGACCTATGGTCCATGCTCTAATTTCCTTTCCATCAGTTTCTAGAGGGATGGGTTACCGCTTCCGCACCCTTGACTAATAAGCTGCCTTGTGTGATTTTATCCTTTTGAAGTAATTTAGTCATAGTTTAGCATCCGTCTACCCTTGTATTTTCTAAACGCTATACTGCAAAACATTACTCTTGAGTAAATAGCCGCCTCAGACTCGAGTACACTCTTGAAATAAAAAGTCGTCCCTGGGTTGACAATTAATGTGAGGTAATTAGGTGTTAAAAAGACCCTTTTTATCGCTCCACAAGTTTTAGTTGTCTTCTTCCAAAATTAAGAGTAGGTGGAAGCCTTCAAAGCTTCATTCTTCAATTTAATCTCACTGTATCTTGAAAATATACTCTGTTGAGTTGAAATTTGGGAACTAGATGATACTCGATATTGGAGTGTTGTTTCTGCAGTAGGTGACTGTACTGTTTCTTCTATTTGAGTAGAAGAAGTGATAGGAGTTTCTGACAAAATCAATGTGGTTGTTTCCTATGTGTCCCTTTCCTCTAGAGTTTCATCTTTAATAATGATTACTTGAGCCTTAAACAAAGGATTTATTTGAGAATCTGACTTTTGAGTAGTGGTTGCATCCTTCTTTCTTTTAAAAGCAATAAATTATGCCTTTGGATTGTCAAAATCGGTAGGGGATGTGCCTCTCCTTTCCCTTTTTCCCTCCTTTCCCTTGGGAAGATTTGTTTGTATAGATGACTGGCTGACCAGTTGTTCTTCAGCTTCCTATAAAGTTCCCTCTGTCTATTCCTCCTTATTTTCATATTGTTCAATTTTAGGCCTTGGTGTGTGTGCATAGGAGGTACTCTTCTGTTCCAATCTGAGCTTAGAAATGATGCCTAGGGGATCATAGGACCAAGAGAAACTAAGATTGAATTTCATCTGACTTAAAATAGCATCCACTTCCTTTGTTGTAGCTTTGGTGTTGATAATATAGGGCCCTATATGAGCCTTCAACTTAACTGTGCTTTCTTCTTGTAGGAGATGAAATACAGCTCATCCATGTTTAGCATTTTCCTAGTGTACTCTAATGCAAATATCCTGACTGGTACAAACACTGGAAACCTGTAAGGAGGTAATTCTGATGCATGAACTCTAATCTGAGTGTAGTTATGGTATAAATGACAATATCCCACTTTGGATTGCTATGACAAGTGTAAAAACTTATTTATATCTGGTGTGATCCTTGGGATCAGATCACTACTAAGAAAACATAGTGAGCTATGTAAAAATATATTAAAAAAATCAGTAAAATAATACTCTGATTTATTTCTAACCACAGAAGTCCAATGAATCACTAACCAAGGGTTTCCTTCGCTATCTGTATTTTGTAAAAGGAACTTAAACCTATCTGATTGATAATATAACACAAGGTAAAGTAGCACTGACTAATACTTGAAAACACCTTCTGCTTTGAAATTGAAAAACTAGTCATGGATTGAGATCGCAAGAAACTATCTATAATTGAAAAGAATTGATGGATGTTTCCCAACTACAAAAATAGATAAAAATCCTAACACTATATCATCTACCCATTGAACATTATGGCACTTGAGCAATCAAGTAACCATAGAAACTACATGCTTGAACATTTCAGGGAAAATTGAGACTAGATATGGGGGATTCTTCTGGGGTAATCTAACATTTTCTGGAGGAAAACTCTAAAAAATTTGGGCTCTCTGAGGGAATGTCAATTTTTTATATAATTTCATTAAGATCTCAGTAGAAAAAGGATGATGGGAGGCTTGATATTCATATTACAGAGACTAGAAAATACTATTAGGGGAAATGGAGAAAAGGACTTCATTGTTATGGGATATAATGACCCTTTGACTTGGAAAATATTGGAGATGGCACTAGACCAAGAAATCAGGGAAAATGTGTGTTTGGGGGAAGATAAACTGAGGGAGAAAGGATTCCCTAACACTCAAGTCATCACTTTTGTCCATGAATTTCTGCTTTGCCCAGTTGTGGAGCTTGTACAAGCCAAATTCAGACTGGGTCTTGACAATATTATAGTAGGTGTCTATGAGGGGTGATTTCTTAAATTTTGGGATTGGATGAATGAGGGGATTTGGCTCTGTAGCCTTTTCCTTTCCTTTATGGTTTGACGTCCTGAAAATGAGGAAAAGAGCGGAAGAAAAATAATGAAGAAACATTTGATAGAAAAAAGGGCCAAAGAACGGTTACCAGTGGAAAAACTGTGGACTATGCACAGGGAATGTTGTTGTAGAAGGTTGGTAGTTGGTGGCAATTTCATTTCTTTAACCTACAGGATCAATGTCACACTGAAAGGGACAAATGTATGCCTTGAAGGATTTTTTTATGACAGGTTGAATTGGTTGTATAACAGAAATATTAACATTTGTGGAGCGAGAGGGATTTATTAGAAAAACAGATAGACCACGACAATTAATGACATAACATTCATTTGGTAATTTCACAGAAATTTTTGAACATTCAACGCATACATGACGTTGAGGGGGATGATGTGGCAGGATAGTTGGCGAAGGGGTTAACAAATATGTGGTGGGAGATGAGTGGCTAAGGGGAAGACACATGGCGGGAGATCAGTGATAGAGGGACGAGTTGTTGGTGGTAGATGGGGGGTATTTCAAGGGGGGTGGGTGCAGGCAGTAAGATGTATCAGGAGGGGACCTCCCAAAATTCCCCAGATGTTGTGACATTAGCTGAGGTGGTTTTAGCTGAAAGATATTTATGCTCCCCCCTCCACCCTTGCCTCATGTTACTTGTTGGGAGTGCGGAGGGGGGTAATCACTCCTTCGTCATAACTCTGGGTGGGATTTATCCCGACCTTTGATTCCTGTGTGACTTTTATTCATAAATTTTGACATTTTATTATATTGAGTAGAACATAAAAAACCAAATAAAGGGTAAAAACCTTATCATTTGACGTTTCTAGAATTTTGAAAGCAACATTTTGATTGGCTCACTGTAGGGGCCCACTTTTTTTTTCTAATTTTTTATTCATTTTTTTTTCACATATATATCATTAATGTATATCCCCTATTTTATTTTTTCTTTTCTTTTCTCTCTTTTCCTTTTTCTATTTTTCTATTTTCTTTTTCTTTTGTACTTTTGAGAATAATTTGTAGAATAAAATCATTATTTACAACATCTCATAGGAGAATATCAACATACAATCATCAATTGATGCTATAATTTATAGGACCCTAACAAATGCCTCAAAATTTCTTCTCCAATACCTTAAGGAATTTTCATGTCTCGACCCTCAGGATTTGCCATGTATCCCACCATTATGGGTTAAGGGATTCCTAGGCCTTTGGGAATTTTCTTGAGACCACCTTAGCTGGATGCAAAATCTTTCGGCAATCCAAAGCTCAAACTGAGAACGACCCCATCACACCATGGCTATTTGGAAATGGCAAGGCTAGGCTAAAATCCATTGTCGAACCCGAAAAAACCCATGCTAATGATGGAAAAAGAACCAAATACTCACATGCACATACCATGCATGTCAAAACTAGCTAGGAAATCATACATGCAACCTATTACCTACAAGCATTGTTGTTGAAGTTTCTTGATCCAAAATTTCCTTGCTTTATCCTTGCTTTCCTTTGCTTTCATTTTCCTTCCTTGGCTTTCCTTGTCCTTTCTTTGCTTGCTTGCTTTGCTTCTCCTCTTGGTGTTGTCCTCCTCTTTGAAAACTAATTCCAAAAATGAACTGACAAAAGGATACCAACTGATGCTCTGATGTCTTTTTATTATTCATGCCTCTAATTTATTCAATTTTCCATTATTTTCCTTACTTTTCCTCCTCACATGCAACCTGTGACCTTTCACATCCCTTTTCTCCTAATTTCCTTTATTTTCATAAATAAAATACCAATAATGCCTGTGTTCATTTTCAAAGCCTTTGCCATTGGATTTTCCAATTTCCTCTTAGCCATGAACACATCAAGTGATGCCCACTAGTATATTTTGCCCAACATTCAACTTGGAATAAGTGTCCCTTGACTGTGGTCTTATTTTTCTTTTATTAACTTTTATTACATGAACTTTTAACCCGGGGTTGTTAACGACCCCTCCCCCTTAGTGGAACACTGTCCTTGATGTTCTGTGACACCTACAATGATCAAAACTATTGTAAATCAAAATATACTTCCCATGGAGCTTTATAATCTAGCTCGTTACAACATTTACAATAACAACCTATTCAAATATAAAATCATCATGACAAACATGAACACGAAAACCATACCACTTATTGGAGCTTTGTAACATAGTTCATGGCGGTATTTACAATAGCAACCATACATAAATATGTATAATACCAAAAAATCATATTCCTCCACCGACAAAAAATGAATGATAAATAGCTCACATATGATCAACCATCTCCCATGTAGGTTCACTAGGCCCAAAGTGCTTCCACTACACTTTAAATTGATTTATTGCTCTATTCTGGAGCATGAAATGTTTCCAATGTAATATGCATTGAAGTTCCGACTGGAATTCTCCTTCTTGCCCCACCTACAATACAGACAAATCAATAATGTGATCATCATCCTTTACATATCATTTAAGCAATGAAACATGAAAAATGTCATGGACTTTCACTGTTGAAGGCAGTGCAAGTTTGTAGTCCATTGGTCCAATACTCTCAAGGATCTCAAAAGGCCTGCAATATCTATGTTATCACAAAACCACACCCTGATAGGCTGCTGATCAAGAAGACTTTGTAAGTATTTCAACCCAATTTTTTGGCTGAGGCTTAGCGTCCTCAATTTGAGAGGGCTCTCTCACTAGGTTAAAGATTTTAATTTGAAGATTAGATGGCTAACTCTATGGAAAAATCAAACAAAAATGTATAAATGGTTGAAATGCCAATCAACAAACATCTATTGGGCTATGGAGTCAAAGTATGTTTTAGTACAACAACAAGATCAACTTAACATGGAAGTCAGGGCATAAAGGGTCTTAATATATCAGTAAAACATAGACATAATGCAAGGAACATAGTTTATAAACACATGAAGGAAGTTAGAGCATTATCAATGAATTCTAAGTAACATGTGTTCATACTATTGCAAGTAAGTATATGAAGAAAGCCATAATAAAATCAAACATTAAAAACCCTCTCTGAATCCTGAGTAGTGAAGCCAATATCTTTGTATTAACATGAAAACATACAGTCTCATACAATAACACAGTGTGCTTGTTTCTTTTAAAAATTTCCAACCCCTGGGGAATTCCACCTCTTGTCTTTAATAGATTTATCATTACAATCTTGGATTCCCTGATCCAACTTGAGGGGAATTTGAATTTCCTAGCTTAACACCTATTCATACCTAAAACAGACTATTAATTACAAGTAACAGTTAACTGACTGTCTTAGAGTTATAATACAATTAGGAGTACAAATCCTTATTATAATAACAACAACCTAATATAGGAATTAAACTCGATGCTTGACAATTGTTCTTCCTTAACTTTGACCTTGGTAATGTCCATAACCCTCCTGCTAGCCTTTCATAACTTCTCCTTTATCTACCTTGAAAACTAGGAATATATCCCCTGCACTATAGTCTTGGTCTTCAATGATGTTCCTCGAATCTTCTAATGAAAAAACTAGCCCCTTTAATCATGTAACATATGTTAAGTTAGCCATAGAACCCTGCACTTTCACTTGTGCAAAAATTAAACTCCTTGAAGGTGCATCAAGAAGGTCAATCTGGATGTGCTACGAAACTAACTGTTGTTTTTGTAGTGCAGAACTTTGTTTTTACATATATCCTTTATCCTTTGAGTTTTTTTCCTTGCTTGAGCTTTAAAATTCATAAGCTACCTCCTCACATTCTCCAGCAGCATCATTCTCCAAAAAATAACCGCTTCTTTCCTTTGGGAATTGATCAAAACATCAAAACTGCACCTACAACAATTTCATAGCGCAAGTTGAGTCATTAATTTCTCCCACCTCATAATGAATTTAAAGAAACTGAGAGAGGTTTTTGTAGCTGGAGATTTTATGAATAGAAACCACTTTCATAATTCTAAAATAATTTTTCATTTGGCTAGAAACTAATCATGAAATGAACTACTTAAATCAGAGAATAGAGTTTTTCTCTCAATGACTTTCAGTAGTTTTGTAACGCAAGTTGGGTCATCAATTTCTCCCAGCTCATAATTAATTTAAAGAAACTGAGAGAGGTTTTTGTATTTAAGTATGTTAGGAAGAAAAACCTCTTTCATTTTTCAAAAATGAGTTTTATATTTCTCAGGAACACCCTTGGAAGTTGACCTCTAAAAACAGAAAAAGAGCATACACCACAATTTCGTAGTGCAAATCACCTTTTTTGAACTAGCTGCGCTACGAAATTGCGGATTCCTGTGTGATTGCAAAAATTTAACCCTAAAATTAATGGAATGACTTCTAAATGGAAAATGTGGCCTATTTGACCATGAAGTAAACCTAAAGAAATTTATTTGGAAATGAAAGATGACATTTTAAGACTTCAAACCCTATCACTTACCCTTTTATCAAGACTAAAATGACCTTTAGATCTCCTTGAAATCATGACCAAAAGCAGAGTTGACACAATGATGTTTTAAGAATTTTTAGGTGATAACAACCGGGGTGCCAACTTGGCACATGATCCAATACTCAAGGGGATCTTCTTGGGCTTGATGCACAAATACACATGCTCCCAAACCTGAAACTCCTTAAATGCCATGTGCTGGTCTGCGTAACTCTTTTTCCTATCATGTGTCGCCTTTAGATTCTTCTTTATAACTTGCATTTCCTGTTCAATGTCTACCAACATGTCTGGTCAAATAAGTACCCTGTTCACTAGATCACTCCAACATATGGGAGTGTTACAACTCCACCCATACAGTGCCTCAAATAGACTCATCTTCAGTGACTCCTCATAATCGTTGTTATAAGAAAACTCAACCAATAGAAGATACACTTTCCATATCCTTAGCTAGTACATCTCATACATCCTCATCATATCCTTTAGTACCCTATTTAACCTCTCTATCTGCCCATCTACCTATTAATGATAAGATATACTAAAGGTCAACTCTATCCCCAAACATGCAAACATCTCCTTCCAAAACTTGGAAGTGAACTTAGCATCCCTGTCTGACATAACCTTATTTGGAACACCATGTAATCTCACAATCTCCCTAATGAAGACCAGTTCTACCTCACTAGTTGAATAGGTAGTCAGCACTAGAATTAAGTGAGATACCTTGCTAAACCTGTCTATCACAACCATGATAGAATCATGCTGCTTCAATGCCCTCAGAAGACCTATAATGAAATCCATGGAAGTGACCTCCCATTTCCATTATGGAATCAAAATAGGATGACGCAACCCACTTAGATGCTTACACTCTGCTTTCACCTTCTAACAGTCCAAACATCTACCAACGAATTCAGTCGCTTCCTTCTTTAGATTAGTCCAATAGTAGAAAAGGTTCACTTTTGTCAATGTCTTCTAGTATCCTAGGTGACCTGAATACGGTTTTACATGAAACTCCCTCAAGATAATCTTCTTGATTTCATTGTCATGTGGCACATAGATCCTGTCCCTAAATCTCACCAAGCCATATGCCATGAGAGGGTAGTCTACATCTTGGTCACCTGTACCCTGTTGTAGCATATGCACAAGCTCCATGTCCCTGTCATCCTATTGTCCTACTTGTAAGATCCGTTCCTATAAATATTTCCCATATGAGCTCACTACTGCAACATGGTTAAAATACACTTTCCTATTGAGAGGATTTGCAACCATGTTCTCCTTACTCTTGATGTATATGATCTCAAAGTAAAAATAATTGATTGTGGCCAACCATCTAGCATGCTTAGAATTCAGATTCCATTGGTCAAACAAATATATCAACCTGTTGTGATCACTCATCAACACAAATCTCATGCCAGGAAGATAATGTCTCCACATCTTCAAGGCATGAATAATAGCTACCAACTCAAGATCATGAGTCAGATAATTCTTCTCGTGCTCATTCAATTTCTCAACTCATAACATATCACTAATCACTCCTACATAAGGACTCAACCAAGCCCTCTCTTGTAAGCATATTTACACATTTCAAACTCTTTATCCAAATTTGCAATCTTTAACATTGGAGTATTTGTAAAAAATAGCTTTAATTGTTCAAAAATGGCTACACACTCCTTTTTCCAATCAAAATTCTTACCTTTCCTCTGTAATCATGTAATAGGGTAGGAAATGCATGAGAAGTTCATGATGTACCTCCTATAATAACCTTCTAACCCCATGAATGATCTGACTTCATCCACATTCCTAGGAATTTCCCACTCCATGATAGCTCTTACCGTTTCTGGACCTACTGCAATGCCTTCCTTGGAGACAACATGTCCCAAGTAGTGCACCTATGTCTGAAAGAAATTGCACTTGCTAAGTTTGGCATATAACTGATGTTCTCTTATCAACCTCAACACTTTTGTGAAATGCTCATTATGCTCTTCCGCATTCTTAGAATATATCAAGATGTCATCAATGAATATAATAACAAGCTTGTCCAGATAATCACGCAACACACTATTCATCAAGAAGATAAAAGTATTTTGAGCATTAGTCAAACCGAATGGAACTACAAAAAACTCATAATGCCCATACCTGGTCCTTAAGGAAGTCTTGTAGATGTCTCTTCTTTGATGCATACATGATGGTATCTTGATCACAAGTAAATCTTTGAGAACACTGTTGCTTCCTTCAACTAATCAAACAAGTCATCAATCCTTGGAAATGGATATTTGTTCTTGATCGTCACCTTGTTCAATTTCCTATAATCAATGCACAACCTTAGGGTACCATCCTTCTTCTTCACGAATAATATTGGTGCACCCCAAGGCAATGTACTTGGCCTAATGTATCTCTTGTTAGGAATTTCCTTCAACTACAAATTCAACTCCACCAACTCCAGTGTGCTTATCCTGTAAGGTGATTTTGATGCTGGTGCTACCCCTAATACCAGCTCAATAGAAAAATCCACTTCCCTATGGGGAGGAAACTCTGAAATCTTTGTTGGAAACACATCCTAAAACTGTTGTAGTACATGGTACCTCTTAAAGATTTTTCATCCTCGATATTCTTACCCTTGTCAACTAGAAATCTGAACTGCAAACACTACACACCCTTTCTTGCAACTGCACTTAGACTGCATAGTTGCGACCATCTCACTAATGTAGGATTCTTCTTTCCCTAGAATATTCTCTTTTCCCCATTATCATCCAGGCACTCAATATCCTTGTCATAAAAATATACTTTGGTCCTGTGAAGATACATCCAATCCATCCCCAAAATAATACTATATGATCCTAATGGTAGTACATTCAATTGTGTTTTTATAGGTATACCATTCAACTCGATTGCTCAAGATCCTACCGAGTGATGCACTCTCTTCTTAGTACTTGTAGCCAACTACACCAACCAAGACTCTGCATGCACATCTTTTATCAAGACACACTTATCCACCAGGTTAGGATTTATATAACCATAATTAGATCAAGGATCAATCAAAATAGAAATAACTCGACCACAAACCTTACCTTCCATCTCAATAATGGATGCCTGGTGATCTACCTACTTGTTATCCACAACTACGTAAATCTGAGGAATAATATGACCAACATCCCCAACTACTTATGCCTCTTGAGAACTATATATCTGAGGCCTGCCTCCTTAGTATAATGGAAAATCCTTCTTATGAGGATCTTTGCCACATATACAACATTGCAATGTTCCTCTAGTAACCATCACCTCTAATTTGCTGCTCTCCAGGATGCAACCCATGCCCCTTCTTAATTGCATTGAAATTCTTATAAGGAACACCATTTTCCTTCTCACTTTCATCCTGAGGTCTTCCCCTCTTCGTTGGCCACTTCCATTTAACTTTCTCTTTTCCCTTCAAGTCACATTTAGGCTCAACTTTTCACTTTGACTACTCATAACAATGCTTCAATTTCTAGATGGCTGACTTCCTCTAGTGATGTAGGCTCATCAAACTCAATACAATCTCTATATTTTGTTGGAAACTCACTGATGAACTTATGAATCTTAGCCTTCTCATACTTGAGATAAGGCACATATCTCAATAGCTCCAAGAACTTGCTAATATACTCATCATCTATCGTAGAACCTATCTGCATATCATAAAGTCCCTTAGCTTTATCATCATAGTACCTCTACGAAAAGTACTTCTTCTTGAAGAGTATCTCAAACTCCTCCAAAATCAACTCGTCTTCCTAAATGCCCTTGACATTCTTCACATATTCCCACCAAAAATCTGCTTTCCCATTAAGACTGAAGGTGCCTATCTTAGCTTTCATGTTCTTTGCGTAGCTATGGAATATGAAGAATTTCTTCATCCCAAGCAACCATGCCTCTGCAACTTCTTCCTTCTTCATATCTCCAACAAATGTAAGAGGCTTGAATTTCTTGAACTCCTCAGGTAATTATTCACCCCTCGTATAAGGATGATGATGGTGATGACTGTGATGGTGTCTCCTGGATGGGGAACTAGAATGATACCCATACATATTAGTCCTCCTGTTAGGTGTATCCAATCATCTTCTATCTCTAACTGTGTCCCATCTATTCAACATGTATCCTTTCTGAGACCTACTACCATAGGATCCATTAGTTTTCTCTTCCTTCTCTTGATTGATCCTCAACTATCCCTGTCTCTGTTACTATGACAAACTTTGAAGGATTGTTGCATTAACCCCTACCTGCTTCTCCTACATTGTTGCAAGTATTTCCTGAACCTAAACCAACTTATCATTTTATGATTTTAAACTTCTGATCTCTACCCTCAATCTCCTAAATGTATTTGCTATGCCAGGAGAATACTCTTCTCCTTACTTCCCAACTGATCTGTAGGGACAATCATAGGAATTGTAGCCTACCATTTTTCTCATCATCTTTGATTCTCTTATTCCTACAAGTGTTCCATGTTAGATAAACCAAATAGACACTGAAATCAAATCCATACCTTAGTGATTCTCAGGGGAGGATTATCTCACCTGCAATATTAGTCCACATTAGCATGTACATTTATAATCATAAGCATAACCATATAATCATATAAATACATCAACATAACAACATAAAAACATCATGCATGACCATGCGAACTATATACCATGACCCCATGCATGACAAATATAAACATGACAACATCATACTTCACCCAAGTGACTACAACCCACTTTGATACCACCCTGTAACTGCCTCCTCCCACATTTACTCACTTTCACTAGCTTGCCTAGGGTAAACATGAGCTAAGGGTCACTATGATAAGACTCAACCTCCTATATGACATTATGGAAATGGATTCAACAACTTGAGATCTTATTGACTTCCCTGAAGTTCTACAAGACCTTCAGGAGAAACCCAACCCCTCTAAGTGTCCAACCCCTGAGATGACTCTCCTTTTCACTAACTTAGAGCCCCAGTCATTCCCTTGCCAAGCCCTCCAAGAGACTGAGAGCCTCCAGTCGCTCTCATAAGCCTTCCTGAGTGCAGTTATAACCTTTACTGTGATTGCTATGCCAACGACAATGATATTTAAGGCTAATTTCCAGAGCTAGGACCTAGTCTCTCCCCAAATATCCTTGAAACTTACAAAACTCATAAAAGGAATAGAAACAATGCTCATAAACTAAAACTGAAACCAAGACTTTACCTAACATTCCTCAACCAGGACTGAAATTTCAAACACTTGGTAAACCTACAACCTACAGGTCATGAATGCAAGTATGAACATAAGTGTTACACTGAATTTTGTCACCGTGACTATCTGCAGTTATATGGCCCCATCAATAGCCATATTGTCCTCTTTGTCAAGCCCCATACCTCTGCTCTTCATGTCAAAACTTCAAAAGGGAGAAAGTCACTTGAAAACATGTTTATCTCTGGGTACGCAAGTTCTCTCTACCTTGCCTGCGTGTACGCACCCCAAATACACTTTACCTGCGTATTTATATGCTCTGTATGCTAAAGCTTGGGCGCGTACCCCTGTAAAGGTCAAAAGGCGCAAGTTTCATCTTTAAAAAGTTACTTGTGGTCACTTCTAGAGCCTTCTAGAAGAGTTTTTGACGTGTATTGAGCGCCTCCAGATGGTTCATGCACCCCTATGATAGAGAAGCTTATCCCATCAAGAGAGGAGCTACCCCATCCAAAAGAGGGAGTATCCCATTGATGTTGGAACTGAATAACCTCCTCTAGAATACTATAAATACAGGCATTGGGCCAAAGGAGGAGAGGTTGAAAGCTGAACATTCTAAAGGGTAAATGCTGCTGGAATTAGGACTTCCATTTGTTGACTTGTGAGGAGAGATCACTATCCTTCCTTGTTGCCATAGTGGGAGTGGGTGAGCTTGTCAAAGTAGAGGAAATCTCTTGCTGGACCCTGGGAGGAGCTTGCACAACACCAAGGCTCAGGTTGTAATGGTTCCTTTGATTATTTAATACCAATAAGTCCATTCTTCTCAATGATTTGTTAATGAATTATTTCATGTATTCCTTGGTCAATATGATAAATATGATTTGTTTTATGATGAATATTCAGATGCTATGTATCGTTTGCTTTGTTAGTGTATGCAGGTCTGAAAGTGAAGGAGGAGCTCATCTGGATCAGCAAGGCTGGACTGCTACAACAAGCGTAGGACCTAAGGTAAGATCGAAAACATTTGAATTCTCATAGAATGATGTGTATCTAGAGAAGGATAGCTCTTGTTTGGTTTGTTTGTCATTAGAGAGTCTTAGACTCCTAGGAAGGTTGGATTTGTCCGCAAATATAACTCATTCCGTGTGACAGTAGCTTAGCTTGTGAGTTGAATATTTTCAGAGTATAAGTTTTAATCTATGGTATTTCTCCGTTGCAAGTAGGCTTGGATAGTACCCCGATGGAGTCATGCAGGAACACACATATTGCTCCACTACTAGTGAGCCTGGTTAGTACCCTAGTGAAGTTGCATGCTTCACCTCTCTGCACAGGAAGCCTTTCTCTTCTTTCGCCTTTGTATTTTTTAAGAGGATTATGCATAGGCACTTATTTATTTTTGGGGCGGAAGATGGATACCGACTTATTGATAACAGAAGAGGTTATTCCTTCAGAGAAACATGTAATACCTCTTATACAGGTTTTCTCATTTAGATTTTCCCCTACTTCGTTTCCACTAGTTGGATGAGCTTGAACACACAGAGCAGAAGGTTCAGTACAGGCATGGGGCTTCCTAGTGTGGACACAAGTTCATGGTTTGACCAAAACTTCCCTTGCATATGGTTCATATTTTCCATCAAGACTTCATCAGCCAAAGGTTATAAGCAAGCACAGAGAAGACGAACACAAGACAGGCCAAGTGCTGCAGTGTCACAAGTCTCTTCAAATTTCAGCCACATACTCTATTTAAAATCCAGAATGTAATAGTTGGCAACATTTATTTCTGGAAACAATAATAGTAATATATCAAAAAAACAAAATGAACATGAACAAAAATAGTAAGAAGAATCAAACAAAGCAAAAACAAAGATATTAAGCAAAGAAACAAAGATGAAAACAACAAGAAACAATCAAATTATGTAGATGGCATGGGCGCGACCTGACCTACTAAAAATAATGCTTGAGATCTTGGCCATTGGCAGGAAGGTTGTTAATCCTACTGTCAAGTGATTTTCATTGATATGTGTGTGGGCCAAGCTTCTCGTAGACCATTGCAAATCCACTGGGCTTTGCTACTGGAACCTAGTGGCATTCCAAAAGACCTTTAAGTGTAGACAACACCACTATTACAGGTACTACGTGCAACATGGGCTTAGATGATGGCACAAGGTAATTTTTTTTTATTTCAGGAAGGGTTCAAGTTTCTGAAGTCAATGCATAAGCATATTTTCCCAGATTTATTACACGTGGAATTTAAATTAGAAAACCAAGTATGATGACGAACTTTGCAAGTAATCCAATCATCCAAAATGTTAGTCAATTTTTTTTTTGTATAAGGAGTGCAAACAACATGAATGTGTTACCTAGTCTTTGCTGCAATAGGTTATCTCCTCCTTTACCTAGGATCCCGTATTGGATTTCTTGCATGTAGTGTGTACTTAGGTCATCACCTACCCATGTAGACCCATCCCGGTACTATTTGGTCAAGCAGTCAAAGATTTTTGTTGCTGCTGTAATGTGTAGATTGTACTGAGACTAGCTATCTTCAGATCATGATAGGTTTCCATGTTGCTCTGTTCATCCGTAGTGTTGGTCCTTTATATGCTCAGCGCGAGTGCTTCATACTTAGCAGTGTGATTTGTGCACTTGAAATTTAAGCATCTTTAAATCATGCATTGTTTGTTGTTTTGGATGACTAAGCTACACTAGGTCCTTGAGCCATGATATGTTTCTAATTCGTCAAGACTAATGGCCAACAACTTGTCTGTACATGGACCATTTGGCATGCTGGTATCACTACTACTACTACTATTGGTAAAATAAACTATACAAGTTTCATTACCATCAGTTGGGCAAGGAAGGAGTCCCAACTACATGTTTAATGAGGTTGGAGTTGGTCGTGCAGGATAACACTCCAATGTTTTTTCCAGGAGGCAGTTTCCAAACATGAGTTCTACAAAGGCCAATAATTCATTCTTGTCATGAAGGGGAGTGACATTGTGTTTCATATACCTCTTGGATAACACCCAGATTTGGTAGCATTTCCCCTTCTATGAAAGCCATATGTGAGGCCAGTTAGTGGCAAAATATCCATTTAACTTGTTGGACCAATATCTGCTGAGTAGCAGACCATATGCTTCCGGTATGTCCACAACAACTATGTTGATGCATTGGTGGACTCGAATTTCATGAGATAGTCGGATGATCATGTCTTGTAGTTCACCAATGGCTGGTACCAATGTTTGATCAAGTTGGATGATTCTTGCAGTTGTTTCGCTCCATTGTCCATTGATATTCTTATCAATGGAGAGTGGCATGATGTTGGCTACCGCACTAGAATCAACCAAACACTTGTGAAAATTGTAGTTAAAAGCTTCAAATCAAATTAGGAATGGAGGGAAACCTAAGTTTGCTTCTTCCATCTGGAGTGTATTGAGCACAGTGGATAGTGATTCGGGAGGCGTGCTTTCTCCCTTGCCGGTAGAGGCTGCATTGTTTGTTACTGTATGTCCCAATGCACGCAACAAGATATCTCGCTGACTTTGGACTTTGGCTAAGTCGAACAAACTGATGTTTTCTCGCGTTTTCTTCATGTCATCAACTATGTTGTATTCCAGAGGTGGTCGACTCACCAAGGTGTCTGGGGTGGAATGGATGTTCGTGTTGTCTGGCTGAGTGTTTTGCAACTTTCTGCTTATGGATGTACTCTTATTTGCCATTGTCTTCCCATACTTGCTTTGTGTTTGCTGCTTTGAGGTGGCTAGTGGATCGATCTTCTTCATTAGTAGTCTCACTTTCTCTTACATTTCCCCAAGTGTAGGGGGAGCCCCTTTACTCCTAAGATTGTAATGATCATTTTTATTTTGGGGCTACTTCTCAGTGTTCATCTTTGACATTACTTGCGAGCACTGATATGAATTCACCACATGCCCATAACTTGATGTTTTATCAAGTGCAACCTCTTCATCATCGTCAGTGTCTTCCGGCTACTCCTACATGTTGCTTTACACATCAAGTGTATGACTACAAAAAGATCTAGCTACTCGCTTTCAATTCAAACAAGAGTTCTCGAGGTGATGTTCTTCGTGGAAGGAACATAACTTAGGACCTGCTCACTTTTCGAGTGGGAACATAGGCTTATGCATAGTTTCTGAAGTGAACTGGTTGTTGCTTGATGAGCCAGTTGATGAACTATTTTCCTATCTCTGTTTGGGGAAATGACTACTTGCAAATGTGTTCGATTTCTATTGCTTGAGCTCAGACTCTTCCGTGGTCAAGTTCTTGACAAGGCGAGTGAGGGTCTCAATATCGGTTGCTTCCTTGTCTCTACCCTTGCTCTCCATTGCTTGGGGCTTCCTACTCACATCCTTAGAGTCCTTCGTCGATTCGTCATCCTTGATGACTCTGATTATGCACAAGTCTTTTTCAACAGCAATAGCCTCTTCGCAACTTTCCAAGAGTGTTGGTTTCACATCTCGCATGACGAACTGTGCAATGCTAGTTGGTAGTGGGGATGTGTAATAGTCAACAATGATGGAGTCATGAGGTTTAGTGTCTCTTGAAAACTTGTTCAAAATAGGTGTAAACCTCTAATTGAAGTCTTTCACTTTCTCTTTTCCCTCCATCTTGAGGCTTCCCAATTCTTTGAGTAGCATGGTTGGGGTCTTGTCATCAGCAAACTTTTCAAGGAACATACTTTTGAAAGCACCCCAGTTCTGTATCAAGTTGGGTGGAAGGTTGTGATACTAAGTAGCTACGTGGTCGTCCAAGGTACATGGGAAAAATCTACATGCTACATAGTCATAACGTACCTCAAGGTTCTACAACTATAGGTAGAAGTTGTCTAAGTGGTCTTTTATCTTCACCATGCTGTCAGGGTTGAACTTGATGTTCATTCTCTCTGATCACTTTGACATCTTGTGTAGAACAGCCAGGAGAGCCAATGGTCCTTGAGTCATCCATTCAAGATTTGTGTCAACCATCTCTTCTTCTTCTTTGTCCTCTTCCTCGCCTTCAGAGTCTGATGGTTTCCGCTCTAAGTCTATTGGTTCATCTCCACCTTTGCTACCTTCCCCTCCACCTCCTCCATCGAAGTCTGATCCCAAGATCACAAGAGTGTCTTGTTCACCTTGCTGGAATATCGGAGGTTCCTCTCAATCTTCAATAGCTTCTTCTAGACCTTCAAGTGTGGTAAGGACTGCTTCTACCACTGATGATACAACAACTCCTGTGGGAGTGGCTTTTGGCTTCCTAGATGTGTGGAAGATGTTGTATGCCTAGGATCAGTTTGACTTCTTTCGTGAACTGGTGAGTGATGGGATGGACGGAGCGAAGGTGTTGATATGAATTCTCTTGTTCAATTCTAAGAGGTGAGGAGTAACTAACTGCAGAGTCGTGTGTAGGTGAGAGGGAGTGAAAGTTACTTCCTTGACTAGATGGTTGATGAATGAGTGTGAGGGGGATCTTAGCCATATACAACTAGCTGCCCTCCTTCTAGCACCAGAAATGTTGACGGTACTAGACCTACCAACATTCAGGGGATCACCCTGGTATGAAGTCCAAATTAGACCTCACGCCATTTGGTGTGGGAGTCCCATCTGGTATGATGGCCTAGTTTCCATTATCTTAAGGATTTGGCTTAACTCTTGCTTGTTAGCACAAGAGAGTGGTCTCCTTTGTCTTTGAGAAGTGAGGTTTGCATGCCTAGTTAGTGTAAGTTTCACTTGTGTCAATGGTTCTTTCATTGTAGAGGGAGAGGGTGGGAGTGAGTCCCAATTTGGTTGGGATGAAGTCCCAACTCGGCTAGGAACACACAACACAACAGAAGATGCACAACTTCCGAAAGAGCATTCCGCACGGATGCAGAAGTCACAACACACAAGGTAAGATAACACATACAACACTCAATGGATGAGTTTGAATGAGTGCAACAGTTTCTACAACAAGTTTTATGTGGAAGGTCTTTCTAGTGTTCGGGAGAGTATTCTACATGGGTGAGACAACATTAAAAACATATACAACACATTTCCATTAATATATTATGTATTAGAACAAGTGAAATAGTTCAGATGTAGAACACAGGTTAAAGAAACATGCATCACAAGTGTTAAAGATTAGTCTTACAATAATTATAATACATGTGTGAAAACATGTTGGGTTGTTATCAGGCTTCTATATTAAGTGAAAGTTCTGAGACACATCGTTACACCATACATCGCTAACCTTGAGTGCGGGGCATTGGAGCCACTACTTACTCCTCAAGAAATGATTACAGACTCTCTTGGCTATGTGGGAGGAGCTGAGGTGAAAATTCCTTTGCATGTACAAATGAGGGGTTATTTATAGAGAAGGGTGAAACTAACCATTGTGGCTGTTCGACTATCCTCATGACTTTTTGACTTCCATGATGTTTCGACTTTACATGACTCTTTGTACAACATGTAGGTCTCTTTGACTTCTAAGTTACATTACATTGACTGACAACATAGACCATAGTAGAGATGTGGGTGACATGACTCATAATATGACTCGACATGAGACTGCTGATACATTCATGCTACTACTGGAGTGCATGATGAGCTACAGTGTTGTTGGGTGATGGATGTCTTCATGGTGTATCACAACTTTACTTCCGCATGGAGAAGTGCGAAGAGCCTTCGATGGTCTTTGGTTTGCTTGATGAAGCTTTGGCATGTTGTTCGTTGCTTGCATGTTGGACACTTGATAGGCGCATCTGTTCGTGAAGGTGCATGTTTGTTCGTTTGTCTGTTGCTGAGCACATCTTGCATGTTTTCGCGTTCATTCATCTGCAAACACGTTTTTCATGATCATCTGTTTGCGAGCACATCTCTTCACATGAATCATTCGTTCATCGGTTGGTTAACCTATCCTTCTCCATATGCTCCCTTCGTTCATCCCATTCGTTGTTGTGCCATGTTCATTGGTGTACATGTACCTATAGTCACTCATGACAAGACGACATCAAATCCAAAACCTCCTAGGCTACCATGACACATGATCATTTCGGATGCACGTGACCAAGAGAGGCGGTAAGGCTATGAAGCAAGATGATGCCTCCAGGTACTGCTGATGAAAATTGTGCAAGAGTCACAGAGTGGCTGTCTGCGAGGTCTGGCTTGGCTGGGAGTAAAAATTGCACAAATTTTGGGAGAGACAATCTAGGCTATAGGAAGGCAAGATAGGCAGGATCTGCATAGTCTTCGGAACGAGCGGGAAGCATGGGCTGGAAGGCCAAATTTGAATAGTTTTTTGGAGGAACAGGTCGGGCGAAAAGCAAGGTCAGCAGGGAAATATTATGCAGTATTTGGGAGGAACTGCCCAGGAGCCTGGCAGACAAAACTGCTCAATTCCCAAAGGGAACTGGAAGCCAAAACTATGCAATTCCCTGAGGGAACTAGCAGTTGGCTATTGGGGTGACTGGCATCAAAAACTATGCAATTCCAAGAGGGAACTAGCAGTTTGTTGCTAGGAGTTGTTGGTAGGAAAAACAACACTTAGGTGGGGAGGCAGGCCTGCTAATAATCTCTGTGCAATTTTTGAGTTGAGCGAACTGGTGGGCAGTAGAAATCCTACTCATGAAAACTGCTTTATTTCTGAGATGAGCATTCGGTCGACTGTCGGGATGACTGATTGGGAAAAATGCACAATTTTCTAAGGGAGACAGGGACAAGCACTTGGTGTCTTTCTGCGAGGGAGTCAACCCCAAGGTGACTGCCAAGTCTAATTGTTTAGGTGTCCATAATGAGATTTGATTAAATTTCTTGCGGGAAACACGGCTTGAAAATACTAACTTAGTGCTCCTACATTGTTCTAGTTGACAATTGATCGAGTCAATGGCGGGGCGATGGTCCGCCTATCAGAGGGGAGTCTAGTCGTCATAACTTTAGCAAAAATGACTAAGTGTGTGAATGATCGAAAGGTGCATAGGTGATCATACAAACCCACACTCACATGACTCTACGATGAAACAACTCCAACCATACAAACACACATGTTCAACATGACTAATTGAGAGTGCAAATGACAAGCGCGACACTCGTGATTGACCATTCATTGGTTGAGACAACACTTGCATGACAGTGAATGTGACTCTGTGTGTGAGTGTGACAAATGCTTTTATAGTGAACACAACAAGCACATACAAAGAAAATACTTTGATCATAACCAGAACATGGTCGCAAGCATGACTTATACACCAGCATGCAGAAACTTAAATGAAATGAACAATCAAGGTGGATGCAAGGACTCACACGAGCTCATGGAGTGAACCTGAGTGTGTACAGTCATCAAGAGAAACTCCCAAGGGAGGCTTTAAAATTGGTGCAAGCCAAAATTTTGGAGGGTGGTTGTAGCCACTACAATAGCACCATTACCACTGATCCATGTGTTTGTGGGAGAACTCTTTAGACTATGGGGTTGAATTTTATAGGGGAGATAAATCCACCCTTTAATGGACAACATAGATGTATATTGATAGGGGCTGATTATTTTACTAAGTGGGTAGAATTTTTTCCAATGAGGAAATCTAATGATTTAATGGTAATCAAATTTTTAGAAGAAAATATTTTTAGCAGGTTTTGTTGTTTGAAAAATCTGGTAACAAACAATGCTCAGGTTTTCAGATATGCAAAGCTGATTGACAATATTGCTGAGAAAGACATAGCAAGGGAAATGCGGGTGGCCTTGACCACTTTATACAAGGGAACTTCCGTTCAATAGAAGATGTTTCTTGAGATTCAGCTGAGATAGTTTCAAATGCAAAAGGGAGAAGAATTTTATCCCTTCCTTCTCAGGTTGCAAGGGATCCATGACCAGCTAACTTCTGTAGGGGCTACACCAGATCCTAAATTTATGGTCAGGACTACCTATGGTCAGGACTACCCTGAATGTAGTCACTGAAGATTGGGAAACCTTTGTCCAAAGCATATTGGGTAGGGCTTCTCTTCCCAGTTAGGAGGAGATGTGGGCAACCATTCGACATGAAGAGATCAGACGGTTGACTAAGGCGGGAAGCATTAGAAAAGGGATCAGGGTTAAGAAGGAGGAAGAGAAGGATGCAGCTCTCACATTAGCGAGATAGTAAGGGAAACAAAAGAGGAAGAAAAAGGACATATCCAAATTCAGATGCTTCAGATGTGGAGAAATGGGTCATTTCACCACACAGTGCCCTCGGAAGGAGGGAAGAAATAAAATTCTAGCTCAAAGGTTGCTCTATCGAAAGTTGACAAAGAGAACGATGATGAGGATTGCGCCATGAGTGCTCATGCACCTCTAGAGAACAGGTGGGGTGATATTGAGCTGTAGTCGGGAGGACAATAGTTAAAGGGGAACAATTCTTGAGGTACCCAAACTCTTGGATCACATACGACTATGGGACCCCTTAATGACACTAGCAGAAAAATGGGAATTAGTTGGTGCAAGGGATGATGGATCGACAACAACAGAACTATAGTGCCAAAGTCTGAAGCAGCACAGTAGAGTGTTGCAACATTGCGAGAGGCACAAATCAGATACAATAGTAGCACAGTAGCATTAGATGGTCAACACAGATTAACAACAGAGGTAGCTTCAGCATCACAGGGTATCTAAACTGACCATCATGTCAACTTTTGGGTGACTTTTTAGTTTCTTACTTATCAGCAACCGAGTTGCAGTGCAACAGTTAGAAGTGGCATTACTATGGGCAACATGATGCAACATATTGAGAGGGAGTTGTAGTACAGATGTAGCATTGACAGTGGTAGTGTCATGGGAAATAGTACATATTGTAGCAATGTAGTGGATGAGGGGCAGCAGGCCGAGCATCACTAGCATAGAGGACCGATGTCATGGATCAATGTGATACTTCTGTTGGGAAGTATTATTAGAGCACATTCCTCTCTAAGAGGGAGTATTGAATTTTGGGTAGCATCAGATGTGCTCTAGCTTTGAAATTTTGTGGAGATGTTAGAACACATGAGATCTCAAAGACCCATAAATCGTTTGGTGAAATTCCACCCAAATTGTATTTTGTTAAAATAATTAATATTTTTAATTGGGTTCCTAAGTCTAAACTTAGGAAAACTAAAATATTAATGGGTATTAATGAAAATATGGGTGAGAATGTTCTAAGAGACGAGGATCAAGTCTAATTTAGTCTTAGTAATTGATTAGAGATTAGATCACGACCATTGATTTCTCAATAGCAAAAATGTAAATGGAGGTAGGAAAAATGTAAATGGAGGCTTGGGGTTAATTAGAGAAGACACATAGAGAGATAGAGAAAATCAATTTTCTGAAGTGAGAAGTTCTGAGGAGGAAAATCGATTGAGGATATCTCTAGCAAAGAGGGGAATTTCGGTAGAGGGACTTCAATCCAAGGCCGAGAATACATAGTAGAGAGGCATAAAAGCACCAAGAGAGACATCATAGCTCCAAAAAGGGTGACGCAGAGGCTAAAGGAGCCAGGAAGTCACTTAGAGGCAACGCTGGGGTTTTTGTGGGGCAGATCGAGCAATTGTTCAGCATATCAAATTTCTGAGCAGGGAAGGCTCACTGGGAGGGTGATGCAGCTCCTAGAGGAGGTGACATAGTTCCAGTCCAGATATTAGAGCAGCCATCGCTGCCTAGTACTGGGGACATCACAGTCACCTATGGGGTTTGTTCATCGAGTTGTTCGATTTTCCAAAATATATGTCTCCAGATAGAGGTACCTCTGTCGGGTTTATTCTCTATTAGGTGAGTTGGATTTGGCACCCTAGTAATATTCAAAAATCTGCTTAATAATAAAACCCTCAGAGTTGTTGTGCCGCTTTTCCTGCATTGGGTTCTTTTGGGGATGTTTAGTCCAAAATAAGTGTGTCCCTTGTGTGTTTGCCTCATTTATATTTTAGTACTTGGTCTGTATATTGGTATAGGCTACAATGTGTTTGTGTTAATATATTTTTGAATAGTTCTGAAAATAACTTGTTAATCTGAAGAACAAGTAGGCAATGCAAATCAGTTTACTACAGTACGATTTCTGGTTTGTTTGATTCCAAAATTTTCACATTTATTTCTATAGTACTTAGGGATTCACCTGGGAGGAATACACCTCAATTTGGGGGATCTCTTAGTGGTTTTTAGGGTTAGTTTCCCTAGCATTGTGTGTGAATATGGCTTAAGATTGTTCCCCTAGGTGTGTGTTTTAGGTGGTAGCCTTAGTGGCCTTTCCTAGGAGACTATCTTGGGTGACAACAAGGGAGACATACTTATTGTACCCTAAGAAGATTTTAGCCAAACTCACTTAGTTCTTCTAGTGAGGTCCCCCACAACTGTTATGTGAGCGTGAGCACTTGTACCCAATCATGAGCCATTAAGAAGGTCTATGTTATAATTGTTGCAACCATATATTCATTGTCGACTTGCAACCTCATCAACTAGGCTCCAACAATGGGAAGATCCCTTTTCTATCTCTCTAATGTATGTGTGGTCATCTTCAAGGTGTTTTTAGAGAGTGTTGTTTGTTCCAAGTCATACTTTGGCCATAGAGATGTCTTAATTGTCTTAATTTGATCATATATATATATATATGAACAAAGCTTCTGGTATTCTCGTAGATTGTTAGGCAGTTATCTTGAAAAGATGAGCCCACCATTATGTAAATGTAGATTGACTTTGGGAACTGAAAACTTAAACAATACTCAGTTAATGGGGGATAATATTGGTCTTAGGGAAAAAGATCTTATAAAAGATCTTATAACAATTGAAGTGATTAATGAAAGTCATTTACCACACTTTAACCTACCTTTTAATCATTTTAGATTAATAAGATTAAGTGCTACACAAACTTAAAAAACTCAAGAGTGTTGAATAAATTTTTATATTTAACACGATAATTTTATTACTTTAATATTACAATTTTACCTAATTAAAACTCAATGGTGACCAACTAAAAAATAAAAAATTGTAACGAGTTTAGTTTTCTAAACTTATTAATATTCCAAAGATAAGAACTTTATTTTATTCCAACCTTTCTAAAAACATCACATATCCTAATAATCAATAAAATTAGATAAA